>WMED01005246.1:0-19718 GCA_019650415.1 Pipa parva
CACTTTGCTATGTGGCGAGTCTCAAATCTGTAGGAGGTGACTGAGTGGCTGCATTGACTATCTGGGGGAGGAATCCCCAACCCATGATTCAAATTAAATACACTGCAGGATTTTTCATAAGTCTCCTGGGCCATGGAATACCTCACAATACATATGAACTAATAATAATAAGAAACATCAATGGGATATCAATTCACTTAAAACAAGTTCACTAATGTTTAAGTAT
This sequence comes from Pipa parva, assembly GCA_019650415.1. NCBI lineage: Eukaryota > Metazoa > Chordata > Amphibia > Anura > Pipidae > Pipa > Pipa parva. The sequence continues at coordinate 227 of WMED01005246.1, forward strand.
GCTAAGAAGAGATCCTCCTCTCAGACATTTAAAAGATAACTTTAACATTCATCAGTGTAGTGGCGATTCCACTTTTGTTGGGCTTTGTGTGCTCACAAATATTGATGTTTTCTCCAGCACTGCCACTTGCTTCTTTTTCTAGCGATCTTCTTTTCTTCAGTTCCTGCATCACGATAACCTTCAAGTTCACACCTCCTCTTTAACATCACTGATGTGATGTGATTATGACCTAATGCTGCTTCTGCATTTGCTCACATCAACAGTGTAGAACAAGAGGCAGATGTGAAAGTTGATACTGTGCTGGGAGCTGTAGAAAAGTACAAAATGGAACAACAGAACAAACCTTGAACAGAAAGAGAAGTGATTAAAATAATTCTAAATAAAATAAAAACAATCCTTAGATTAATTGATACATTGATTGCTGAGGATCACTGACCCTCGGCAACCAAAAAGATAAATCAAAAAGAAATGAAGCACAACAAAGTAAAATATTTCAAAAACCACAAAAAAAGAAGAGACCAACGGAAAACTAAATAAAAACATACTAAAGTTTAAGGGGCAATTCATGAAAGTCTGAACAAGTTCAAAGAGACATTTATTTCCCAATCTTTGTGTATTCAGAAATCTCTGCAATGTGGCAAATTTGCAACCAATTTGGATACAATTTCAAACTTACGGAGCTTTTCTCTTTGCTTTGCGTGCGCGTCCATCAAGCATTGGAGTCTGTTGCAGTTGCCGATTTGACAAGGCATTCTGTGTCACATTCACCAATTTTACTTCCCCCTGATTAAAGTGTTGAATAAGGGGTGGTGATGTCAGGGCTCTTTCTGTCCGACTGACGATGCTGCATAACGCAAGAGGTGGCTAGTAACGGTGTTCATTCTTTGATATGGGAATTCTCTGTTTAATGAAAAGGGAATATAGAATTTGTAACTATCGGAGCGTAAGTGATCCAAAGTGATGAGAATCCAGTTTGGCAGTCAAATTCTAAATTGGATAAAGGTGTAAATCGGAATTGCTAACATTTTTCAGTCAAATGTATAACTATTATGACAATAATCATTTCAAGCGCGTATTCATTTTCTTGAAATAGGTTGGAAAAGTGTTTCAGTTTTGCTGAGATGGGAATTGTTCACTATTGAATTGAATATAAAATTAATTGTTACAATATATATATATACAAAATTGTCTCCTTTAAACAGATTCATGTGAAAATGACATTGACTTTAATAGGTCCATTAATGACAAATTAACTACAGTTGACTGCAACATTAAATATAATGAAGTTTGATACAAAATGTGCAAATTTACAAATTAGGTATGCGAACATTGTAAAAGCAAATGTTCAGTTTACATTCAATCAGCGAAATTCATAAACAGGCCTGGCAATCATTTACTGAGGTCTAGTAACCTATAGCAACCAGTCAGCAGTCAGAATTTTCTAGTTTAAGGCAAAAGACAACTTTTGATTGGTTTCTATAGATTACTAGACCTCTGATAGAGCAGTCCTGTAGGTTAGTCTTAGTATCTTCTGGAAAGTACCCCATGGCAGTAGTGTAACAATAGGGATCACATCAGTCACAGTTGTGACTGTGCCCAATTCCCCAGGGGCCCCAGCTGCCACCACTGTGACCCCTTTGCAGTCACATAGAGCCTGTTCAGCATTACCTCAGGTCTTGGCAAGTGTCATTAATGTTGTTGGCAAGGGTCGGGAGAGGATTAACCAGGAGAATGATGCCCTGAGCAGTGCGCCTGGTGCAGGGTGTCTTCTCAAAAGTTACTCCACTGCCCCATGTTGTTTTAATCATTCCTGTTTACAAATTGGCTTTGATCTACACAGTTGTAAAGTGGGGAAAACGCCTGTTATTCTTATTGGCAAATACGATGAGAAATTGTTAACTCCTCTGTTACCGACTAATACCTTCTCATTATACTGCAGGGAAATAATATCATCATTAGTTTATTATCTGAGAACATCTGCTGAACAAACTCTTTTATTGGATACATGTATATACTGTTTTTCTGGTTACCACTTAAGATCTTTGTTTTCTATTTTAATGTAACTTGCCCAAAAAGAAAAATAAATAGTCCCCCACCTTATCTCCTCAGACCTTAAACTGTTGGCGACTTATCAAATACAAGAAGTGAGGTCATCTGAATGCTCCCGCCGTATCCAGTATTAAAATGTTTGTAATTTAGAGCAGGCAACGTTCTCTGGGAGGTCTGCCATCTTCAACCAGCTGTTACTGGATGACAATTTTTTCCTGAAACATTAAAAGTTTGAAGATCATACCAAATTAAACTTTTTATTTGTTTCTTTTTTAAAGCAGAGATGGTAAAAAACCTCCAAAAAACCCCCAAAACATCATTTATAAGTAAGACAGAGATGCAGAAGGTGCAAGATGTGAATACAGTGTAAGACAAATGTATATATATATGTCCTAATATACCAACAAAAATATTTTTATTGAAAGTTTGGCCTGTAGAAGTAGTCATCATGTGCCATATTTAAAGGGTGAAGTCATTTATGCACCAAGCCATCCCAGAATCCCAAGTACTGTATTCATTATAACATAATTGGTATCCAATCGTCACCTGACCTTTAAGCAGCTGTTACCAGCAAATGTAAGTTAAGACTGGGAAACTGAGTTATTCTCTGCTAAAGAATTTAATCCTCTTCTTCTGTTAGGGCTGTTCAAAACGCGCCTTTGAATAGCTTAGCTATGTTATTGCACAGCTATGGTCAATCTTCTCACTTTTCTTTCTTTTTCTTTTTGTTATAGTTACGCTACATTAGAGAGACATTTTTACCCAAGCAATTTAGTCTGTCTGGCTGTTGATAACAGTGACACTGAAAACAGCTAAGCCGGGTTGAAGTGGATCAGATCTGTTACACTCTCTCTGATTTATTTGACCTCTTGCTGGTTTACCAGTCTGAAATCTCTGGCACGGGTTCAGACCATGTCTCGGGCTGTTTTTTTTTTCAAAAGACCACAGGTTACAATATGTCTTTTAAATCTGATTTGAGGAACTAAAAAAATAAGGAGACTGTATATATCGAGGGAAGTTCGCTATCTGGAAAAGTGTGATTTTCATTAGGGTTAAAGCTTTGGCCCACTGTGGAAACCATGTAACTCTGCCCCATAAATGCACAGTTTGATTTCAATTATTCTTTCCTGTAATTGTTATATAAATGCATCTGGATTCATCAATATGTTTAACAGCTATAAATTACTTACTGTATGTAGACTTGTGCATCAAACATTAGGCAGACATTAATATAAGATTCAGGTGGATTACAATTAGAGTGTATGTGACTAACACAGTAGCTTTTATTATATTAAATGTAATGAATATGGCATAATCATGGGACACTGCCATAACTGTATTGTACAGAGGAACAGGTTACAGTTATATTCACATGTTGTTGCTTGGGCCCCATTAATATACAGTAGCGTTGTCCTGCTAAAATGTTTGGGACTTTTAATTATATACATGTTTAATTTGGATACATCACCTGCATTTGAGTTGCCTTCCTACTTTCAGCTGTGCCCCTGACCCACTCCGCCATATCTTATACACCATTTCAAGGTTGGCTTCAACCTTATACATTCACAACTTTAAAGGTATTGGCATGAACTCCCCAAACTGTGTTGTTTGTAAGATATCCTACAGATTGTGATTGTTATTGTGAATTTATTTATTGTTCATATACAGTATATATGTTTTTCCGATAACTTCCACATCACTTCATAAAGATTAACCGTGCACTTCAGTCTGGCTTCAACTAACCTAGTATGTATGGGGAGATGTCTAGGGTGGAATTGAACCCTTATTCTGCAAGGCAACAGTTATAACTAGTAAGGGGGAATTCGCCATAGTGCGAAGTGAGGTCCAGATCCTTCGCCTCACTTCACACAGACTGATACGCACTCACTGATGTCCTGCACGCAGACATCAGTGAGCGCTTTAAAGGGAATCCAGTCTCGGCGAGGCAACTCTTTTGGTTTCGCCAAGACTGGAATCCCTTTAGAGCAGCGGTTCTCAACCTTTTAGAACCGCGACCTCCGCTGACATCACTGCGCCGACGTCACCACGCTGCGCGTGATGACGTTTCGGCCGAACGTCATCACGTACGCGCGTCACGTGGTGACGTTCGGCTGAAACGTCATCACGTCGCGTGTCACGTGGTGATGTTTACAGCCGACGTCACCCCGCAGGAACCCTTATAAGAAGGGTTTCTGCGGGTGCTTCCGGGTGTCGGTGTGGTTCTCGACCCCAGTGGGGTCGCGACCCACAGGTTGAGAACCGCTGCTTTAGAGCGTTCGCATAAAAGCTCACTTTGCACTATGGTGAATTCCCCCCTAAGCCTCTGTATCATACCTTCTGTGAGTTTAAGCTAAGCTTGGACATAGTAATAGTAATATGCACAGGAGTACATACCGGTACATACCCAAGATATTGTTACAGATGTTTTATTATGTTTCAGAATATGAGAAAAAGATTTATATCGTTTTTTTTCAGAGCAGTGCGGTGGCTCATTGGTTAGCACTACTGCCTTGGAGCATTGGGTTCTGGATTCAATTCCACCCTGGACTTCATCTGAATGGAGTTTGAATGTTCTCCTTGTGCATGGGTGGGTTTCCTCCCACAATCCAAAAACATACATCTGTGTGTGACTGAATAGGGAAACTAGACTGTAAGCTCCATGAATGATGATTCTCTGTAAAGCACTGCGTAATATATCAGCGCTATATAAATACAATGCCAAAAAAATATCATTTAGGATTAAAATGTATACGTAAGATACTATACTAGTTTTTTTTATAAGTAACCAAGTTTTTCATGATATAATATTCATTTTATTGTGACACAAAGTAGCAAGTGTAGGTCAGTGTAAGAGAAACATATGATATAGTATAAAAAGTAAATCTTTCTTGTGAATGCAGGAAATATGAGCGACAAGATCAAGATTTAAAAAACAAAAAACAGTTCAGGATTGTACTTTTATTAACTGTCCAATATTTATTATTATTATATAATATATTGAATCAATAGTATTTATTATTTAAAAAAAATATTACACATAAATACAGTATACTCACCTTCGGATGTCATTCTAAGCCACTTTAACATTGCGTGAAGGAATTCACTCATCAGCTCGTGAACTCTCACAGATCAATTTTATGGGCTCCTCATGGCTTGTGACATTGTTTAGAGACCAAAAAAATGAAACTGTCAGGTGCAAATTTGTTTCATCATCTCACTCAGCTTCCAATTGAAAGGGTAACTGCTTAATTTGAAAGGGTAAAATATGGCTCCACAGGGAACATGGTCTAATAAAGTCAAGCTGGGTAAATGTTTTTTCAAGATGCAGGGAGAATCTTGCAGAGACAGGTACAGTGTTCAGAAAGAAGGAAATGCTGTCAGCGGGAAACTCTTTGTAGTTGCTTTGCAGGTGCTCTGCCAGTCATAGTAAAATTTATAAGGTGATCTCCTGAACCTGCTCAACATCTGCTGTTTTATGGCCAAATTATCTGGTCATGGCATGCCATTGTAGTTGGGGGATACCTGTTGAGAAACTGATTCCTCTCTCTTTAATGAATACAGGCTTATGCGCAGGGCATGTTTTTAATATAGTTTTAACTGTTTTCACTCATGTGAGTCTTTCTCAGTTGATGCTGGATACTTGAAACCAAAGTGGGATATAGTTGGACTAATACTGCTGGCAGGAGTGTTATTAGAGGAAGGGGAACCAATGATATGTAATAGCATGGAAAGTGGGGATTTTATTCTTAAAGAGTGGATGATCTCTACTTGAAATGTGGAATGGAAATGTTTTTCTTGTAGAATAGATGAAATCCACTCTAGCTTTTACATACTGCTTTGTCATGTTATGGTTCACAACTCTGTTTGAAAGAGAACTGTCACTATAATTGGGAGTCGGCGCTAGAGGAGAGCAGAACCACTTAGGGGTGTAAAAGTGCTGTGCAGAGAGCTGTGCAAAGTGCTGCTAGGGACCCCTCTGGAGCTGGGGGCCCTGGCTAATTGCCCAGTTCCCAGCCCTACCCAATACTGGCCCTGGCAAATATATGAACGCTGCCTATTGCACTCAAATGCACTGTATGACTCACATGCTTTCATTTATCCACTGAAACAAATTGCCCAAGCAATAATATTATCCTGTGACGGCATGTAGAAAACCGCAGAGACCACAGCAGACACAATATGTGTAGCTTTGTGGCAAACTAACTGTGTGTATGCACACTTGGGTGCACCTAGAGTCGTGGGGAGAGGGCCCTATTGCCAATTCTACACCAGGGTGTGTGGCATTTTGTTACACCCCTGGGTGGACCTTTTCTAAGCCGTTTTTGTGCCGGTTGACTATAGTTAACATTATCACCTTTCTGTATACTCTATATATGTCATAAACAAAATCCCCTTCATCCTAACTTACTAACAGTAGGATATCTGAAAATCCAGTTCCCAAAGATAGGCAAAATGTACCAGATCCAGTTAAAGCTATAATGAAAGAAGGTAAGGGAGCTGATTTAATATACTGAATTACATTTATAGTTTATGAACTAACGTATCGTTATACATAATTACATGAACTGATTGATATCGCAGTATCCTAATAGTCATTTGCACTTTATTGATTCAGGCAAGCTCAGTAGATCTATGTTTGTATTTATGTTTTTAATTGGTTTTATTTTTGGTTTTCTACGTGACTTGAGTGTAAAAATTTATGTGTGCACCGTATAAGAGAGCGCTTTTCTTTCTCTGCTATTTAATCACAATGGATACACTCTGCTCCATCGTGTTGCACCAAATATTAATTGTTAACTAATTTCATAAATATAAGAGTGCTCGTTACATTTTATTAGTGATATCGCAGTATAAACACCTAGCATACAAAATAATATTTCAAAATGAATCTAGAAAATAATAATATATAAGACTACATTATCTTTAAATAGATTAAAATTGTCAGACATGCTATGTTCAGGACAGCAGACATCCATTGTAGATAGTTTTGTCAAATTGTTAAAGTCCAATATCAACTTTCATTTTTAAGTGTTAGGTATCAAATGAACAGCCTGGAATAAAAGCTGACAGTTCTGGCACGCTGTTTAGTTGAAAAAAAAAAAGTGATAATTAAAAAAAGTCAGATTCAACTGAAAAATTAGAATGTACAGTATATGTTACGCTTGTCTCCTGAAACCTGATCTTTATGGTAATATAAACCAATATAGGCTGCAAAGGGTATTTCAACTACATGCTACAGTTCTAGGTAGCATATTAATCAAGATAGTTTGCCTTGTTTTCAAAGATTTGACTAGATCTGAAATGTTCAAAGTGTCGTCTTTAAAACTGTTGGACAGAACTCTTCTGGGGGGACATTTTTAGTAGCCTCACAAAACTGAAAAAACAAAACAATATGGTCTTTAAGTCTTGAAATTGTGACTTCCTGCAGTCAGAATAATAGCTATCAATGATAAAAGCACACACAAACATAGTGACCACACATTAAATACCATTTGGTGAATATGTGATATATATCATATGACAAACTTTATTACACAGTCAGAACAGTCAAATATTTAACCCTACCTTTATCATAGTCAATGCAATAAGTGGAATATACAATACAATAGAAGAGTCATTTTAATAATATTCATTTTATAAAAATACAAATGCAACCTTACTTGACAAAGAGATCCCTCTCTGATGCATCCAATTGTATATTCAAAACACCATTGCCATTGTCCCAATATTTAATCTGAAATGAAATAAAAATTAAAAACGCTTTAATTTCTCAAGAAAAAAAAGACATTGAATTCATCATTCAATCCTTTTGGTTTTAGTTTACTTAAAGGCCCCCTGAAATGTTGAGCATTAACTGCCTTTAAACAAATAAATATGGGGCTAGTTCCCCTTTTTTGCACTAGCTCCTGTGTGGTGTGTTCCTTTCTTTGGATGTACAGTGTGAATTGCGGATCGGGAAGCCAGTGGAACCCACTGCACCAGTCAATGGGCAGTACATATGCAGTATATCTTTGGTGGTGCGACACATTTATGTGAGTTGAAAAGCACACACAAAATCTGATTTCCTCTTCCATAGCATTTAGTCTAAGTAATATCTCTCTCCTCTATCTGGGATTCTCTTATAGTAGTGTTTGCACTAAGGAGAACTAACCCATGGTACTTGCATGCTATTTTTATGCAACACAAGCATTGACTGGGAAAAAGGACATGGATTGAGCAGATGTATTGATAGCAGCAACAGGACAGAAATATAAATTAAGGAGGTGTGCCAACTCCCGTCGTTTGGTTTGCATTCGGATCCATTGTTATGCTTTGGTTTTTCTTAGTTTTAGATTTTTTTGACAGAGAATTTGAATTCAGACATTGATTCAGATTATTATTAAAATAGATGTCTCCCGTGTCTTTCTTATGACCCTTGAATAGTTTGTCATTTGAAATTAAAGGAACTCTTAGAGCTGGCTGAACTATTCAAATTGTGAATCATGAACCAGTTCATAGAATGGTATCAGTTCAGGAACTTGTTGGGTCTTGGTGACAACAATTTCTGATAGGGAATTGCTTTCTTCACAGCATTCTACCTAAACTCTGTCCCGTTACATCCCCCAAGCCACTTGATTTGCCATGATTTGAATTCCTTCCCAAAAAGTGCCTGCAAAAAGGATCTCTTAGCAGAGTTCTGGAGGTCTCCTGGTGTGCCCTAGAAGACTTCCAAAAAGCCAAAAATGCTAGACGACCTGGATAAAATTTTTCTCTGAGACCAGCAGTGCAGATGACCCAAAGGGAATAGGAGCAGATGTTAAAGAGAAATGTCTTTCTTCCTAGCTCACCGTAAGCAAACAAATCATTTACAGTGTTCTTCTTTTGACATTTAAGGCACTTCACTCTTTGCCCCTCCCTACATTTCCTCACCTGTACGCCTGTACATTCCTTGACATTAACTGCACTCCTCCCAAAGCAACTAGCTTTGCATGCCACATACTAATACTGTCCTTTCTCATCTTAAAACCTTTTCTCTCTCTGCCCTCAAAAGCTTATACTAAAAGCATAAGAATTTAGTCTCAAAATGTGCACAAAACGGTTAGCTTGCCACCGTTAGCTTGCCACCATTAGCTTGCCACCGTTAGCTTGCCACCACATCAAGGTACATAATTTCTGGCAAGTCCGAAAACTAATAAAAGTCTGAGATAGTAAAATGACTGAAGTACTAGTGACATGGGGTGACACAGACAGAACAAAGTGCCTGGTGGCCATCCACCCCTTAAATAAACATCTTTAAGCTGGGGCCATATTGACTGCACAAAATGCTTGAAAGCCAACCTCAAATAAAGTAAAAAAAAACATAGATATAAAACTGGGGCCACATAGACTGCACAAAATGGTGAATATGAAAAGTGAAAAAATATAGGGCAAATTTATTAAAGTATGAATTGTCCTTTTGATGTGTGATTTTTGGATAATTAAACACTTCACTTAACATATTAAACAAAGATCATTATTTTCCGTATAAAGAGTGAACATAAAACCACATGTACAAGGTGATCAATTTCTCATTAAGGGGGGAATTCAGAAAGCTCCGAAGTGAGGAGCGCAGTGTTCGCCTCACTTCGGAAAAACTGACATGCGCATGCTGATGTCCTGCACACGGACATCCGCAAGTGCATTAAAGGGATTCCCCTCCCGGCGAGGAGACTCGAGTGCTCTTGCCGGGAGGGGAATCCCTTTAATGAGCATGCTGATGTCCGCTTGCAGGACATCAGCATGCACATGTCAGTTTTTCCGAAGTGAGGCGAACACTACGCACCTCACTTCGGAGCTTTCTGAATTCCCCCCTAAAAGTCTCCTTCTTCCTACACGTCTGCACCAAAGTTTAATCCCTCAATAATTACAGGCAGGTGTCCCCTATGGATCAGTCTGGGTTATGTGATGTCAGTTAGACATTCTGTCACGTTAATAAAGCACATCATACCCCCCAAAATTTTACATTTTCCTATTTTTACAAAAATGCTGCATCATTAAGAAAATATTAGTGCATAAATATTTATTATCTGAATAACTACTTAAAAATCTATAAAAAAAAATCTATTAAAAAAATATTAAAGTTTGTTTTCCTCTTTTTCTGCATCATATATATGAAGAAGGAAAATAAAATGCCTTTTTTTGGTACATAAGCTGTATAAAACATACAGTTTTTTTGGAGGGAACCAGCAAATTCATGTTTATTAAATACATTTTATCTAGTAACGCACATTGGTATCTTGTGGTAACATAATATGGAGATCGAACTTAAACTTAATTTCTATAAATAGGGTAAAGACTCATTTGCTGTTAAACACTCTGGCGGATTGCTATAAAGATTATTTCAATGTTTATTTATTTTGCTGTGTATCAAGGCTTTTCAGTAGTCTCTTTCATTTTGCAAAACTTTTCAATCAAACTTATTTATATAAGACCGAATTCAACAAATGATCATGTTGATAAATATGGATAGAGCAGTGCAGTCGCTCAGTGGTTAACACTGCTGACTTACTGTAGATTGTCAGCTCCACGGGGAAGGGACTGAAGTGAATGATGAATTTCTATAAAGCTCTGTGTAATATAGTAGCGCTGTATAAAAAATGAACAAATACCAAAAAAAAAGGATCAGCGGCGCACTTTGCAGTGTTTTTGTATTCGGTTCCCCTTCCATTTCAGATCAATATCGGCAACTAATCCAACTGCCGCTTACTCACAGGACCAGGTATATAGTCAATTATGTCTTTCACCAGCTTAAATCAGTCACTTTTAGTCAAAACATTAGACCGCTTTATAAATAGACAAAAACACAATTTCAATATTGCTAACAATCAAAAAACATTTCCATATATAGTAAATATACTGTATGTGCTGTGTTTCTCCATCATAGACTGTGTTTCTATGAAATCCCGTGGATATGGATGATCAGTTCCTTAGCACAATGTAGACTCTGGGTATGGCTTGCTTAGAAACTGCCTGTAGGCAACATTGGTTTCATTTGAAGCTCTGTCTCAAAAGTAACAAAATGTAAAAAAAAGAGTAATACCTTTACAAGTGGGGATAAGTAATGAACTCGCTGTCTTTTATTAGTTAGCTTAATCACCTGATCCTTGGAGACTGTTGCACTGCCACTTTATGAACTGCTATTGTCGGTTACTAGGTCAACACTGGATCACATTCCTGCATAATGCGCCATGTTTATACAAAGAGAAATCAGTGAATAATTAAAACTGTTCTCTTTGTTTCATTCTCTGATTATTGTTTTCCTCAGGCACTTTATGTGGTCAAAATTGGCTTTAACACACAGCAATCATCCATCTTTTTTTTTTTTTTACACTGAATGTGTCTTTTAACAGTTGCACTTATGTCATAACTTGCTGTCATTGCTAGAAAAATGTTTACTTACTGACATGTACAATTACATATATTTTGTGCAGTTTATCTACAAATAAAGGAAAACAGAGAAATAACTGACAGCTTGGCCAACTAGACAGTTTGAATAAAAGTGTGCAATAGTATTGAACGAGATTCTTCTGTTTTGTTTCTCTTATAAGTCATATTTGACCATTTAAACTGATGTTAGAAGATTAAGTGCTATTTGTTATTATAAACACAGATGTGGAGTCACTTTTTCACCCCAGTGCGTTTGCTTGTACGAACAGGTCTCTTATCTGCACTCATGAGAGTTTTTTTTCTTTTAAATGAGCTATTACAAAAACTATTACTACAGTTGACACTATGAGAATAGTCACTATGGAATCTCTAAGATAAATAAAACGTTAAGTAACTTTATCAGAGCGATAAAATAATGTATCGTGTTACAGTGATTTCAAAGATGAAAATCAATCGTGGAACTTGTCACCTACGCATTTGTGATCATGCAAAGGAAGCACTTGGGTCCAAAGAATCAGACTATGATAATCTTAGGCCTTTTGTTTTTGTGCTGTTGCCTAGAAACTCAAAAGATGTCTGAATATTTTGGCACAACTTAATTGACTACAGTGGAGTCTAGCTCATAATCATGTAATTGGTGTGAAGGTAGAGCCTATTCGAATTTTGAAGTTGCGACTGCAACAACATTTCCATAATAACTGCGACAATGTTCTCATTATAAAGACATGACTGCGACAGTAGCAGTCTATTCCGACTGTCTTTAGCTGGTGAATTTACACCTATACGCAACAATTCAGACTTTAGCCACATCAGTGTCACTTTGTGATCTCATCAGTACAATGCTTGAGAAAAGACCTGTGAAAAGACATAAATTGGGTGAATTATATTATTAAAGATTTTGCTTTCTTAAATTGAAGTTTTAAAATATTCTTGTCATAAAATCACTTAACCTGCAAAGTGCAATATGAGTTGCATGCATCCCTTGTAATAAATGTGTTCTGGCTACTACTTGTCACTAGCCTGGGTCATTAAAATGAAGCACATGGTGGGTTATTCATCAAAGTGGGATCTGTCACATACATCATTGATTGAATTCTCTACAATATGCCTCTTTTTTTATTCGCCAGACTATGCACAGAACAACCTCATGACAATTTGGAACATTGATGCTACAATACACAGTTTTGTGAATTAGAATAATTGACTTTGTAACATTATGGTGAACTGATTGTGGCAATTATAATTTGGCAAGACAATTCACTCTTTCATGCATCAGTCCCTAGTACAGATCCTCTATCTGGGACAACTCTTCAGTTTAGAAATGAAAAACTGTTCTGTGATTAATGCATTGTAAAGATGCCATTAAGGCATTAAGATTCATACCCTGTGTAATTTACTTAGATATTGTTGTACACTCTATTGTATTCTTTCTTAAATATGTAAAAAAACATGTATTTTTTAAAATATGAATTATCCAAGCACAGAAAAGTGACTAATGAGCTCGGTTTCATATCACCAGTTTTGTGTTGTACTATTATCTGAGCACACATCTGAAAACATATCTGTAACATTATTTAGATTTGAACCCCAGCACCAATATTTGCATCAAATTTTAACCCATGTCATTATGCATCCTTCCTAGGACCAGAACAAGGTGCTGTCTGCTTGAGCCCCATGTTGGGTATCCATTGTAGCACTATTTTGATGCTCCAATAACAAAGTCTTTCCTGGTCAGTGATGTTACACTCCTGCCTTGAATTACCTTACTCAGCTCAAGGAATGGGACTCCACTTACAGGCTGTAGGGTGGATGAGCATGTAGTAGTGAATGTATTGTCCAACCAAACACAAGATGGACAACAGGGACTTTTTTATACAATAGAACTATATTTATAAGATAATCAAGCAGAGCAATAATTAATGCAATGACAATCTATTTGACATGGGTAACTCATATTCTCTAACCTACTCTACATGCCAGACGATTGATGGACAATGACTACACTGTTGTAAGTACACTTTTTTGGGACAAATTCCGATACATTCTCCTTGATGTCTCTTAGGTTTAAGACCATTTAAAAAGTCATTTTGGGGATTACTTATCAAAGAGCAAATTCATCTACCAAAGTGAACTTTGCCAGAATAGCTAAAGGAACCCTGTAGCCCCTCAATTCTTCCATCTGATGAATTCAGATCAGACTTGTGCATATTTGTGCTTAAAAGCATGATGAATACTCATGGGCTTATTCATGAAAGTTTGAACAGTCACATGCAGGTCCAAATTGGCATCCATTCAGCATTTCCCCCTCGTATTCAGCAAACTCTGCAATGTGCCAAATTTGCATCCAATTCAGATGCTTCCAATGGTCCCAGACTTAGGAGCTCTTTACACCACTTTGTGTGCGTGTGCGAGCATATGTTATTCAGCTATTCTGTCTGGAGCCTGTCAAAGCAGCAAATTTGTCAAGGTGCACTGCTCTAACGCTGTTCACATCTTCAGTCAGGGAATCTGAAGAAGCAAATTTGTAACTATCAGTGGATTGTGACCCAAAGTGATGCAAATTTACTTTAACTATCGAATTCAGACTTTCATGAATAAGGCTTTTCAATGTGTTGTCAGATTCAAAGTGAATAGATGTGAAGAGACAAATTAACCACATCTCAGAAAATAATTTGATATGTTAGTGAAGCTGGTTTTGAATTCACATCTACCCAACAATTCACACTTTGATAAATAACCACTCTGTCTCATTAGCGTCCAGAAGCACTGTTATTTTAGCTGGGCACTTAGCTCCCCTATAACCCCAGTACTCTACACATATTCTAAAGACTGGGGGGGGGGGGGGGGGGGGGGGGGGGGGGTTGTTATTCATCAAAGTCCAAATTTGACTTGCATAGTATCTCCGCGCCTGTTCACGTCAATACGACTACGACTATGAAGTCGCGAATTCACTTCTCCTTATTCATGAAGCAGCGGACAGTATCGGATGCCGTTGCATGCGTAGTATGACATAGTCAGTCGCACTATAGTAGGATGAGAAGTCTTCAGAGTGAGGAGAATTCCTCCAATTAACAGCAGTGACGTCAGTCTCAGCAAATCCCACTAACTATATATATAAGTGAAATATACTTTTTTTATACAGTATGTCACCTTGTGCCTAGTTCATGTTTAGTAGTAGGCTAATTTAGTCGCAGTCGCCATTGTTACTTTTGAATGAATAGTCGCCTTATGCAACACTGGAACCCTGCCATCAAACCCCTCAATTCACCACTCTGATTTGGAGAAGGCAAACAGGTGAATTCGGAGCAGTACACCCTGCAGAATCCACTCCATCGACAGACTCCTTTGCATGCTGAATAGCCAAATTACCTGTGCACATGCACGCAAATTGATACGAAGAGCAATGTAAGTCCGCGACTGGAGCATGCTTCTGAATTGGTCACGAATTCATCACATTGTAGAGATTGTTGAATAAGTGGAGTTGGAGAAGTCATGAATAGACGTGAATACGGGCATTTACGCAACTGTTCGGACTTTGATGATTAACCCCCAAGGAATCTATGGGAGACTAGGTGAATGCAGGGAAGTTACAGGGATAACAGTAAATATTAAGAGTTTTTGAATGAATAAAGTTATTTTTATTTTTTAATGAAATTAAATATATAAATGGAGAATGCAGAGGGTTGAATGCGCTAGCAGAACAAAAAGTCAAGGGAATCAGCTGCAAACTGTGTCAATACACTGATCCTTAACATTAAGGTGAAAGTTATTAAAGTCGAAAAGACCGATTTCTGCCTTTTCGACTTTATCTTGCGAGATCTTGGGTTGATCCCGCGAGATTATCACTTGAGTTTTTCAAATGAAATTTTTTGATGGTACTAATGGTACTACTAATGTAAAGTATAACTGCCTTTCCTTCATAAAATCCAATAAAAAATTCAGTTGAAACGGTCGAGCAATAATCTCACGGGATGAACTCGAGAAGACCAATCTCTGTCTGTTTGACTTTAATAACTTTCGTCAAGTGTTATCATTAATACTTTATATAATTTGCAATACTGAACGGCAATGGCAAATTATAGCAGTTATTAATTTTTCATATGGTTAAAGTTCAGGACCAGATGGGCACAAGACTGTAGTCATATTGCTTAGCGGCCTCATTGAACCTTACGATCATAATCACCACTAATCACTACTACAATGATGAATAATCATTCACACGTTAGTCAAATGGTCTCATTCTCTTTTATATAAATGCATCCTTTTCTACACTCTGCAACTGTTTCCAACCAGCTGCTTAACAGTCTAGGTATTAAAATTACTAATACATCTTCTGTGTGAATGACTCACTGCATCTCACCAAATTCTTTACATCTTCTGTGTGAATGACTCACTGCATCTCACCAAACTCTTTACATCTTCTGTGTGAATGACTCACTGCATCTCACAAAACTCTTCTTAAGGTACAAATTGCAGCTTTTCTTACCCAAATGACCAATGCTGACATGGCAAAAATAGGTCATTGAATCAATCACAACTCCTTATATTCTTTTTAGGAACCTAAAGACCAAAACCGTTTACAACCTGCAGAGCATCAAGCATATATTAGGTTAACCCATATTCTTAAAACAACTTATCTAGAATATAAAACCCTTCCCACATCTAGGGCTCCAGACCTGCCATTACCACCACAGCACCCCTTACTATCTCCAACTGTTATGCCCTGTTCTCTGATAGTAACCAGTTTTAGAAACCTGCATAGGCATGAAATGGGCTAATTTCATATACACTACAACAATGGGCCTCATTGACTAAAGGCCAAATAGTCACGTATAGTTAAGAATTCACATCTATTCTCCACTTCCCCATGTTTGCTAATTTAGAAAACTCTGTGATGTGGCAGATATGTGACCAAATTGGATCCTACAATAGTTGTGAACTTATGGAGCTTTTTGCATCTCTTTGTGTGTGTGTGCGTGCACAGGTGCCTCTACTATTGACTAAGCTGCAGAGTGTGTCAAAAGAGTGAATGTGACTAAGTGTACTGTCCTGAATTCACTTGTCTGACTTTGCCAGGTGAATTGGGGGATTGATGGCAGATCTCCAGTATTGTGTAAGGTGACTATTCAGTCATAAGTAATAATGTTGACTGCGACTAAGTTACAACATAGCCTTGGGAGAAGGTGACATAGTGTCAGGGTTACCTGACACTATGAGAAGATCCAATCTGCATGGGTTCATCTCCAGGATGAAGAAACAATGGATGAACTAGCAGGAAAAATATTCTGGATAGAGGGAGCCCTGAAATATCTTCTTTCAGACTGACTTTCTCTTAGCCCAGTGGTCGGCAAAGTGCGGCTCGCGAGCCACATGCGACTCTTTAGCCGCCTTGTTGTGGCTCGGGCCGCACTGCCGAAGCCATGCCAAAGCCCCGCCCACGACCGCCGACGGCTCTTCTGATTGGCTGTCGGTGGTCATGGGGTCGGGAGAGGGCACGCCTCCCTCCTCCTGCGGCTCAGAAGATGGTTATCGCCGCCGGAGGAGGGAGTGAAATGGCTCCCTCCTGAAAAAAGTTGGCCGACCCCTGTCTTAGCCTATTATCGACACGAATGCAGAGAGTGATTAGATTCTCAAGTCGAGAGGGAAGATCCCGAGTGGTTAGTTCGTCTTTTAGTTGTTAAGATAAACCTTGCCAAAACGTAACTTTTAAGGATTCATTGTTCCATCTTGCTTCTGCTGCTAGGTTACGAAACTCAACGGCATATAGAGCTACAGAACCAGAACCTTGCTTCAAATTGGTCAACCGATGTGAAGCCCTTGGAGTACGGCCAGAGGTATCAAAAACTGTCCGAAGTGCCGAGAAAAAGGTGTCGACATCAGAAACTTCAGGGTCACGATTTTCCCATAACGGCGTATCCCAGGCGAGAGCATCACCATCCAACAGGGCAACAACAAATGCCATCTTAGCCCTTTCGGTTGGAAACTGGGAAGGAGCAAACTCAAACTGTATCATGCACTGATTTATAAAACCTTGACATGCCTCTGGTTTACCAGAAAAACGCGGAGGAGAAGGAACACGAGTGCAATGATTATCCTCAGGAACAGGTGCAGGTGATGTAGAAACTGCAGGAGGACTAGGAGTTTGTAACTGGACAGAAATAGAGTCAAGGATTTGAGCCATCCACTACTGTTGTGCCTCATAAGACTCCATATACCAAGCCAGACTTAACAGCATTTCCTCAGGAGTGGTTCCTGCAGCCATCTCTGGATGTTCCATGGCCCGAATATACTGTCAGGATTACCCACAATAGGAGGAATAGGAGATGGCAAAAATGGGAATTCCCTACAGTGAACTTGACACAAGCTACCACCAGGGTGCGGAGTTTAAGACGCTGTGGGTCTTCACATAGAGTTCCCACAAGGGAGTTAGGAATTCGCTGCGGGCAACGTCCAGGTTGCAGTCCCTGGGGTAGCTGTTCACTGATGGAGGCAGAGAAACAGAATTCAAGCCAGGGGTCAGAGCAGGACTTCAGAAAATGGATAATAGGTAAAGCTGGGATCTGGGCAGGCAAGGTACTACTATGGCAGAGAAACAGGAACTTTAACAGAGGCCTAAAAACTTGGACACATAAGCACCCAGAACCAGAGTTCTATATTCGGGCGCAAAGCAGATTGACATATATACAAACTGACTGACATATAGTAAAAGGAGCCTGTCACCTGATCACACCGGGAGACAGAAAAGGCGCGTGACCGCGCCGTGTGCACCCAGTATCCGTTCGAACGAACGCAGTCTCATGAGAAGACACGGCGCTTACCAGCGCCAGAGATAGAGTGGCGCTGGATCAAGGAGCGGTGAGTAATACTCCTAATACATACAAATTAATAGAATATTATTGCATAATATAATACATATTTGCTATCTTTGTACAAAAAATGGAAACTTTGGCAAATTAGTTTTTCAACTAATCAAAAAAATGACTGAAGCCAAACTCAATTTTAGACCAAAATTAGATTTGCTTCATGTATTTTGTAAGCTGATATGAAATGCACCTAAATTGATAGCATTTTATATACTTCCAGAGGCCAGAACTTGCATTACCTAAGCCTGGAAGGATCCAAGTCCCCATATTGAAACAAGAATTGTTGTATCATTATTCACAATTGTCTTTTCCTGTGTCTATAATACTGCATGTACACCACAAACAGGCCTCCACACCACCTCATTCTCCACACATCATTCACTTTATCTACAGTTACTTACCCAAATAGCAAATGCAAATGGTTGGTTTACATGCCCTTTAGTTCACCAATGAAGTTTTCACTAAACTAACAAAATATATATATATATTTTTTTTAAATTATTTTGTTAGACATCAGATTAGTATATTAACGAGATGAAGGCACACAATCATCGCCAGATATTTTCTTTTACATATGACTGGCACATTGATAACTGACCTGCAAATTAAGCAATAAATCGTTATAGTAAAAACAATGGAAATTTTATTGAACAATGCAAATTAAACAGTTATAGCTCATGTTAACACACAACTACCTCACAATTGTGACAGTAGGGTTTAGACCCATCTGCAGCATATAGATTTACCCACTGCTCCTAACCTACATATTTAATGCTTCTCTTGCACCAAAGTTGCTAGTTCCATGTTTTGTAGGGTACTACCACTTTTTAAGAGTGCTGGAGGGCAGTTACCCTTTACCAAGTCCTTTCTGATGCTTCTGTACCCTAATATAAAAACTAACTTTCCCCTGAAATTTTGCTAGTGTCCACCCAAAGAAATCTTTTAGAAATATCTCAGGGTTCAGTACTCCTGCACCCATCTGAACCAGTAAGCCAAAGTGCATCATTGGGTTGCAAACACAGCAACTTGCTAAATAGTATCACTGTTGATTAGATGATTTTCATCTGATTAAATACAGTTTCAGATTTTACATAAAGCAGCGTGACATGTTGGGTTTTATTCAGGGCCGGTTCGCCGTATGGGCGAACTGGGCGGTTGCCCTGGGCGCAGTTAGC
>WMED01005247.1:0-19718 GCA_019650415.1 Pipa parva
AATTACCTCAAATGTGTTTCTAGTTAATGCATATTCAATTTGCTCTTCTAATAATTCTAAATTGCTGCTATAAAGTATGAAACTTAGCGTTACAAATCCAGCTTTATGACACACTTCCTGTATATATGTATTATTTAAAGCAGTGGTTCTCAACCTTTTTATTGCCGTGACCTTTAAGTATAATTCTCTGTGATTTGGCGACCCCCATTTATTAATTATTATTGGGCAACCCCATTTAATCCTTATATTTCCATGGTCTTAGGCGACCCCAGGCAAATCATCATTCGACCCCAAATGGGGTCGCGACCCACAGGTTGAGAACCGCTGATTTAAAGCATCATAGAAAACAATGGGACCGGGTGACAACATAGTTACTATCAATACAAAAAAAAAGTCAGTAAGTAGTAGAATTTAGGGATTTAACTTCAAAGACAGTATTTTTACAAGTGCTGTATTTGAATAACTACTATGCCAATACAAACAGGAGGTTTTATTTTTTGGATGTTACCCGTCTTTTAAGGCAGCTATGTTCAGCAGCCCTCTCTAAAAGTGAAGATATCCACCTGCAACCCTCTGGGCGCTACCCTTTCCCACTTTTCAGTGGTAATGTAGCGGCTGTGCTATTTTACTCTAAGTACACTGAGCCAGGGCTTCTAAGACTTTTTTAACCAGGATCTTCAATTCTCATCATGCCAACACACAGGCTTCCCTTTTTTTGGATAGATTACTATTAACACCGGCAATATGGCGGCAGGTGTGCTATGGACTGGATACTGGACAGATACAAGTTATTGTAACAGAGCTCAAGAATTAGAACACAATCACATGGAGGAACTCTCCTTTAGGGAGAAAAAAAAACCCATATAGTGTAGTATGTCCCTTAAGTGTCAGGATAAAGAGAGTAAAAAACTACTCACAAAGAGACTCTTGTCAAAAGGCCTTATGAATCCGTGTGCATAAGAAGGATTCACTTGCTCTTCCCTCTAAACAGGTGAGTTTTTTTTTCTCCCTAAAGGGCAGAGCAGTTCTTCCTTGTGGTTATGTTCTGATTCTTCACAACGAGTGGGTTTTGTGAGATTTTGCTGCATACCCCCCTTCTGAAGAATACTGTTTAGACCCACTTGATCTTACTCACCTTTTTTGGATAGAGCTCAAGAATTGTAGGTCATGTGAACAAGCATAGGAGATTTTACAAAAGCAGGAGGCATATTTTGCATGGTTTATTGTCCATTTCAGCCTAGTAACTTTAGTAGAATGTTGTTAATCTATATATGTTTCAGAGAATGATAGACTACTTGGGAGTACGTTTAAAAGCAGTCAGTCATTAAAAAGTTCACCAATAGCAGTATCATTTGTCTGTCCATCCAACAATAAGACCGAAAATGCCTCTTGCCTGAAAATGATTGCTGTTATGTCACTTTTACAAATCTTTATCTTTACTCTTAATAACATACATCAGTTTTTTTAAATATTAACCAAAAACAAGAAGCCAGGGACAGACACAGCACTACTTAATACAATGGATATATGCTTTTCCAGATGACATCGGTGATCCATCATGCTGAATTCAAACCATATGGACTGTTACATTGCGAGATATTTTTTTTATCTGCTACAAAAAGTATGAGCCACTAAAATATTTTTAATAATATGTATTTTCCGATCACGAAATGAAAATCTTTAAGACAAATAAAAGCAATGTGTGTGTGCGTGAGGACGCCATTATTATTACTATTTCAGTAGAGAAGCAGAGCATTTTCTATAAATCAAAACACGGAGAGTGGTTTTTCAGTTCAAGTTATGTGACCACAATTGGATTCAATGGTAAATTCCTGTTTAGTTACACAGAGCAGCACATACCACTTTATACAAATACATAAATAACTCTGCGCCATACATTGCAATTTACAGTATATTTTCTTTTGTTTTTAACTAATTTGTCTTTGGAACTGCATCAAAATATATATATAATATATTATTCTCACACAAATACAGTAAATGGTTTTGGTTAAAATATTGGAAGTCATATAGTTGAATCAATATCTATGGTTTTTTTATATATATCATTTTGGGGTTACCCAATGTTAACTTGAAAACAAAAGCAAGTATTTAAAGTGAAATGTTCACCTGAGGAGCTGGGTCAGTCCCTTCCGCTCAGTCCCTTCCGCTCAGTCCCTTTTCACTTTACATAAAAATCAATATGACAGTTGCCATATGCATGAACTATATATTTATATATTCCTGCTGAGATTGTGTAGCATGCCTTGGAGGGAATGGTCATTTAAGAAAAAAAACACATTTTTTGATATTTCCTTATTAATGCCAAAAGAAACATTTTATTCTGATATACTGTTATTATTTTGTCCTTTTCGTTGTCTGGCTACAACCTACATCATCTTCGTATGTCATTATGATATCCGTGAATGGAAACATCTAAGGGCGCTTATTCACGAAAGTCCAGTCACGCAAAGATCAGAATTCGCAATCATTTGCCTCTTCCCAATCTTCACATATTCCTCAAACTCTGAAATGTGGCAAATTTCCAACCATTTTGGGATGTATATGTCAGCCTCAAATTCATGGAGCTCTTCACATCACTTTGCATGACAGGTAATTAGGCTTAGACAAGTCAAGCAGTGGCGGATGCTGGTCTTTCAAGGAGGGGAAGCTCACTTTGTCATACCAGGACAGCTGAAAAGACCTGTTACTTTTCCCTACCTTTTGCACCAAATTAATCTGAGGAGTTGATCTGCCCTGATGTTTAACTCTAAATGTTTCTTCATAGGGAAGACTTTCAAATGGCTTTACCAAAATCCTGTCCACAACATTCACACTGTCTGACATTATTGCAACTTGTTACTCAGAATGAAAAAAAAAAAGTTGTTGCAAATTAGAATGAAAGATTTCTGATTTGCTCATTTCACTGTCAATCAAAAGGGGATTCATCCTCAGACAGATCATCCAATCAGCATGTAGAAGAAGAGCTTCCAGGCCAGCCCACTGCCCCATGGACTCACAGAGAAGCTGAGAGACCGATGGGAGGGACAATGCCCAGCATTTATCCAATTACTCGTCTTGTTTCAATCAGCATGCAGAAGCTGATCTTCCAGGCCGGCCCACTGCCCCATAGACTCCCAGAGAAGCTGAGAGTCTGATGGGAGGGACAAATTGCCCAGCATTTATCCAATTAATCATCTTGTTTCACTGCACTTTTGCTTTGCTATTGAACTCTGTGGAAGCTCAGCGTCCACACTGTTTAAAGCATTGTGAAGTTGCAGGAATGGGTGAGAGGAAATGACATGTACATACTGTACTGTTGTATATATTTGATCACTTATTTCTTTTGTCATTTTAGGGGAAGCTGAGCTACCCTTGCAGTCTTAGAGAAACCGCCACTGAAGTCAAGTACAGGTTATAACTTTTATTGGCTAACTGAATAGATGGTAAATGCAAGCTTTCCATACTACCTAGGTCTCTTCTTCAGGTATGGCCAATAAAAGGTATCACCTATACTCTACTAGACTCTTCTTATATCTATGGCTAACACTTGCTACATTCGACTGCCAGGTAATTAGGCTATTCATCAAGAATCAGAGCCTGTCTAAGTAGCAAATTCGACAAGATGTACTGTATTGTTTTCCCCAGTTTTATTTCAACCAGATCTAAGCGGCAAGGTAAGTTTGGACTTTCCTGAATTACCCCCTGAGAGCGATCTTTCCGAGTTTAATACATTTCACCCTAAGAATCAAGTGAGCACATTTAATAAACACTGAGGGTTATATTCATTAAGGTGTGAATTAGACTGTCAAATTCTCAAACTACGGAATCCCATAGCAAATCCGTGACTTGGACAATTTAGATAGATAGATTATTTTATTTGTCACTGGAACAGTACAAAAACATACAATTCAGTGAAATTACAAACTCAGAGAAATTATAGCCAAATTGCAAAATTCAGCAAAATTTCCCTATTGTAAAGTCGCGACTGCAACAATATTCTCATTATAAAGATGCAACGCAACAGTCTTGCGAGGCATCTCGAGTAGAGCCTCGCCGAGACTGGAATCCCTTTAAAGTGTTCGCTGATGTCCGCGTGCAGGACTCAGTGAACGTGTAACAGTCTCTGCGTACTGATGCGAAGGATCGGAGGGTAAGTTCGCTGTTTGCTGAAGCACCCCCCCAGACTTTAGTGAATAAACTCCTCAATGTTTCTAACTGTTAGCATCGCATTGGTTCCTGAATTACTGCACTACGACCGACAGCTACAAAAAAACGGGGAAAAGAATGAAGAACCCGGAGCAGTGTCCAAAGAACCATGCACTACCTGAACAGTTAGCTACAGTACTCACCACAAGGTAAGGTTTTTTTTTCTTTAAATTAGGGAATATTTGTTTTTACATTTTTTTTTTTAACCCAAACTTCCCCTTTTTTCCGCAAGAGATTACACAATGTCTAAAAGTGTGAATGAAGTAGCCGTCTTTTTTATGACTCATATTTTTATGACTTTACATTGCGAGCGCGATCTTACATTGTTGTTTCACATCTAAAGCCATTGACATTATGAAAGGATTTTGAGCACTGCGTTCAGTTCTCAGTAGTTCTGGGTAATTATATGTCTTGTGTAATTAGTTAAAAGAGCACATTTTACCTTCCCCAGAGCTCATTAAAAGGGCGGTAATGCTAATGTAGTTTTATGTGAAAGTGCATGTTGTGGCATTTACAGTCACATATGTAAAAGTTTCCATAATTTGGTGGAATTTCAAAACAGTGACAGACGGCTTTGTACTCTTGTCAGATTCTGTGAAATATTAAAAGGGAAGGGATTTTCTGCTTTCTGTTATATACAGGACGGCTTGAAAAGAAAAAAAGTGATGTGGTGCCAGACATTGCCCTGTGTGCAGCTTGCTATATGTTTTAAATAAATGACTCTGTCGCTTTGAAAATAAGTCTGTCTGTTAGTATCCATCAGAGCAACTTTCGTTTGGCTATATCCACATGTATGTAAAGCAGGCTTTATATAAGTGATGCCTGTATGAGATTTGATTTCATCACTAGTGTAACCAAAAGCAGGTAGCCCCCTCCAGGGTCCAGGTGTGGTTGCAACTACTGTACTTTCTGTAGTTATGCCTCTGGGATGTACCAACAATGATGCAGAGACAGGTTACATATCCCTGCTGGACATTCACCAGCTATAGTGGGAATAATTAAACTATACTGTTTACCAGTTGCACCGGACCATTCAAAGTGAATTGTTTATGTTTTTTTGACAAAATGTGATAGAAATGTAAGAACTCTTCAAGAAGAAGTAACCATGGGCATCCAGGGCGAGTGTCCTCCCTGATAGACCTCCACAGTCCTCGACCTACTAACCCTCACTGATGTGCCCCTCTGTCCTAGCCTATCTGTTTAATGGATTGCTGCGCCCATCTTCAACACAGCATCACGGAACCATCCTCACCCCTTCACATTTTTTCTGCATACGCCCATGCCAGTAACATCAGATAAAGTCAGTTGGATTGGCACAGCAGGTATTCCTGTGTCAAGTTGCTCTCTCTGGCCAAAAACTTTTGAAAATGGAATCTTTCTTGTACATTCAATATGTATTATCTAAAGTGCCATGGAGAACAATGGGACTAAGCAGGTAGGGGTTTCATTTTCTAATTTATGGCTTCAGCAAGATACAATACCATTGAATTGTACTGAATTCAGTTTCAAATATAAATATTTTTTTAGCAGTACTGTTTAAGAATATATACCAGCCGAACCGGAATTTATTTTACTGGTGTTGTTGGTTCTTTAAATTACCAATAACCCAATCCATTTTGAAATAGCCCCAGCAGTTATTCCAATGCAGCTTACAGATATTTTTAAAGTAGAGTTTATGCATTTTTATTTTATTTTATTTTTTGTCCGTTTTTAGAATTTTTGAAAGTACAGGTTTAATTTATAGGAACTTTAAATGCATTGAAAGATTTTTGAGTGTTACTGTCCCTTTGAGGAATATTTCACATATAATAGATGGTAACACCCGATTCCAACAAGATTTAGCACAATACATTAAGCCCCATGGACATTATAAGTAACCGTGACATTTATTATAAAGTGTTTTAATAGCACTTATTGCTGCTATAGCTGTAGAATTGAATGTAAGTTACATTATTCATTTATACTCCTGATGCCTCAGGTTTTCTATCCTGCAATGCATGAGATTCTCTTAATATATAAAAACTGAGAACATTTTAATACAGGGGTGGCTTCTTAAAGGGATATGATCACCAGGGGGAAAACATTTTTTGGTCCTTCCTTAAATCAGTATATATTGTTATATAACTTTTTATGCATCCATAACCCATAGCTTCCTCTTTACCAACACAGCACTCACTTTTGGACTTCGATACAAGCTATCTTCATATAATGAAAAGTGCTGATTTTCAAAGAAAAAAAAGATTTCAATCCCCTAGGATTAGACGGATCAAAATGCAACAATTACTTTTATTTATTTACTTTTTTTACAGTTGAGTTTAGCCAGGGCCCCCGAGACATGCTGTAATTGTCCTATAAAATGCCCAAGGCATAAATATTCCCATTGCAGTGTCAACTGCCCAAAGACATACCCCATATGTAGTGCAAGACATACTCAGTCCCCAGGCAGTAGTGGTAATTGCAATTATTGATTTTCTTAAATTGGCTTTATTGAACAGTAGATAGATATGCAGGTATACAGGGGAGGGCAGGATATACCAAGGATGTTACAGGACCTATAATT
This sequence comes from Pipa parva, assembly GCA_019650415.1. Classification (NCBI taxonomy): domain Eukaryota; kingdom Metazoa; phylum Chordata; class Amphibia; order Anura; family Pipidae; genus Pipa; species Pipa parva. The sequence goes on from WMED01005247.1 coordinate 6,767, forward strand.
TCTATAACAAGCAATGGCCAATCATATTTGAGCAGTCAATAGTTCCCCCAGATACACAGATCTTAGGTTGCAAGTGTTTCCTGACGTCTTTCTGCTTTACAAACCATCTTAGGGGGTAGATTTCCTTTACTTCCTGTAGGAAAATCCTAAAGCTGGTGCAATTAAGGCAGCTATGACTACTCTGCATGAGAGGAAACAGGGGAAACTACTATGGCTGCACTGTCCAAAAAAACAGTGGCCATTATGAGCCGTAAATATTGAAATTCCTGGGAAATTAGATCATGTGAAACTGGCATGTGCAGTTGTAAAGATTATTGTTTATAAGGTTATTGACCAACAGTGGAAATATTTTTTTAGGTCTAGTAACCAATCTGGTCTGGCAAACAATCAGCTGTTAGTATTCACTGGTGTCAGGGAAATAGAATTTTAAAAGCCAACCTCTGATTGGTTGCAACAGTTTACAACAGAAAAAACATGTGTACTCACCGCTCAATCCCCTATATAAGGTAGTAGAATCCTGGGTGCTCCGGTATGTGTGGACGTCTGGGCAGGCAATAGAGGATAACGTTGTATACCAGCACTCCAAGTTGAGATTAAAGATATTTACTTTATTGGAACCACATTAAAAACAGGTTTAAAATCAAACTGTAGCGGTGCCTACGCCATGATTAAGCGCCCTGACGCGCGAAACGCGTAGGCACCGCTACAGTTTGATTTTAAACCTGTTTTTAATGTGGTTCCAATAAAGTAAATATCTTTAATCTCAACTTGGAGTGCTGGTATACAACGTTATCCTCTATTGCAACAGTTTACAAGACATCTGTAAAGATTGCTCCAGTTGATGAATTTCTCAAATCGTTTATAATAAGAATGGACGTAAGATATAATTTATTGCTATTCAGGTGTATAAAATCACTGGGACACAAAGGGAGGGATCACTGGATGAAATAACTATATTACAGTATAATTAATGTATCTGATGAATGGAAAAATGCAAAGGCGGATTGTTTTTGAAGTGTAAAGAATTGATTGAAGAAGATTTTAACAATAATTGAAAAATATGCAGCAGTGCTTCACAGTCATTGCACCTATATTTATAAGTTTACTGAAGCCTTATGAAAAAAGAATGTAAAATTAAACCCTACTTGAATGTATGTATAATTTTATTTATAAAGCACCACAAAATTTACGCAGAGCTGTACAATTCAGCAATACAAGTATAATAGAGACATGGGAAAAGTGCATTAAATAATACAAGTAAAATATCACAAGTATACATCACTTTAAGTGCTAGGTTGTGGTTGACACAGGAGGTTGGAGGTACCTGCCCCATAGAACTTACAATCTAAGTGGGAGGAAGACTTACATACACAGATAGGACAATAAGAGCTGTTGAATGTGTTGAGATTGAGGTTAATAAATACAAATAAATAGAGCATAAGTACAGTAGATAAATAAATACAATAGATAAATACAGATATTAGACATAAGATAAAATAGAATATATATACATAAAATCAAAGATAAGGGTCAGTGCTCCGAAAGATATTCAATTTGGTTTTGAACGTGGAGAGGGAATGTTCCTGGCGAAGAAAATGGGGTAAAGAATTCCAGGTGGGGGGCAGAGAGAGAAAAGGGTTTAGGATGAGAAGGGGCAGTATCAGTACATGGCATGCAAAGCTGGTTGCTTTGAGAGGAGCGTAGTTGACGTCGAGGAACGAGGATGTAGAGTGGAGCAAAAGAGTGAAGTGTCTTAAATGTCAACAGGAGAACACTGTAAATGATTATTTTATTTATGGGAAGCCAGGGAGCAAAGAGTGATTGGGACTTAACCCGAAATGTTTCACTCTGCAGGTTTCACTAGCAAAGCATTGTCAGATCTACTTTAGAAAGAATTTCCATAGCAAAATTTCATCCAGCATCCATCCAAGATTGTACATACAAAAACACTCTCCAGATGTTGAATGTCTAATGAGAACTTTTTTAACTGGCCATTGGTGGATAGATGTCTAAATAGGTTTTTTTCTTACCCTGTATTACACAAACATAAAATGAGCGTCATTTTCTTAAATCATTTGAAATGATACTAAAATGCCATTGCGCTTTTGATGTGGACGTTTTCATCTCAGTAATTATATAGCAAGAAACTACACATAAAAACACATATTTAGTGTTTATTATTGTTATAATGAGACGGAAAAAAAAGACATCAAAATAGGAATCTGAACTAATTCATGAGTAGACGTGGAATGATGAATGAATAGTTGAATTCACTTCCCAGTCGGAAAAATATGTGTGAATCTGGACTCCGGTCCCCTCATAAGCTGAGATTCACTGTAATGTTCCTGTGTGCAGAATGGGTAGGAGACAAGCCCCTTTATTAAATTTTACATTTCAGATTCTCATGGCATCAGATGTGAAGCTGGCATGAAGTCATTTTTTGTATTCATCCAAATGGTCTTTGTTTCATAATTTTAGGATGACATCCAAACCAGGAAGGAATATTTTAGTTATGGGTACAGGGAGGTAAAGTAAAGCAATTCCTTCTGCTGATTCTTCAGCAAAGCCACAGAAGAGAGAGAAGACAGTGTTTTAACTACCTTGCTGTCTACTTGAAGGGGATTAACACCTTGAAAAAGCCATGGAAATTTTGATTCAAACTAACACCTTACGAAACTGAAGTTTTCGCCTTGTTACATGTTTGAATAGAAATGTTGTATATTTCAATACATTTTCTCATCCTAAACAGTTATGATATATGCTTAGATAAATAACACAAATGCTTTAACGTAAGAAGTATACACATGTTTGAAATGTTCAGTCACAAATTGTACAGTTGCCATGGTTTGTTAGATGGAAACAGTGTATGACACTTTGGTCTCTGCTGTTTGTAAAATAAGCGTTCTACATTAAAGCATTTATGCCTAAATAATATGACTTATAGGGTACAGTTTTATGTAAGTACTAGATGTAACCGGCCACGCATTGCTTTGGCTCCGTCTGGTTAAATGGAAAAGAAAGAAAAGAGAAAGCGCACATTTCTAATATGTTTAATTTCACAATGCTTGTGGGTATACAATATTTTTTATTGTTCCATTGTCTGTGCAGATATAGAGATTGTCTGATTTGCCGACTCTAGAACATGCAACATATAATTGTCCATGTGAGAAGCAATTTGTGTCTAGATCTAGACTGCACAATTCTAAAGATTGGACCTGAGTTTTGTTGATGGTTATTGCAAATGCCAATCGAATTGGGAATTGCAATCTCTTAAATTGAAATGGCATATCCGTTGGAATCATAGGAATGTGAGGAATGAGGAAATATTTCAATTCAAATGTAGATCAATCAACACAGCTCAATCGGAAACATTGAAATGGAATCATAAAATATTTAGTATCGCGTGTGTTGCTTTTACATCCAACAAATGGAGCTGGTTTTTTTTTTTTAAAAAAAAGCATGTTTTTACAGGTGTAACATCTATATAATATAGGTATAAAAAAAATGTGTCTATTCGAATGCAACGTTGTGCTACAATTTCAAAGCAATCGGTGAAAAGCTTTCAGATATTTAAGAACAAACGAACATTTACATTTTTATTTATATAGATTTGTTATACTTTCCAGCATTTTAAATTTATTATTGTAGTCTGAAATAGTTTACTAGACAGTTCTATTTGATCAAACGTCCCTGTGTTTAGAATTAGAAAATCTATATAAGGAAGCTGTCAGGTTCCTCTAAGTGATGTCATCTAAGAGATGGTTTTCTATGATTTGTATCTCTACTGGGACTTTCTCATCTGTCAAATAATGTTACTGTTGTTCCTACATAAGTGAGTGAAGCTGAAATCAGAGGTCAGAATTGAGTTTAGAGTTCCAGTTTCAAGATGTAACTATGCCGAATCTAGTAGGAGACACTGACCCATAAGCCCTTTCCTAGATCTTAATTTAAGGTAGAGAATAAGCAGTGCTTTCCTGGAAGGTATTGGCATAACATACAATATAAACATATGAAGGTGGGTCTAGACAATGTAAACAGATGTAAAGTTACACGTTTACAGGCTAAAAATTTGCTAGCATCATACACCTTAGGATGATAAAACTATGTGGGACTATATTAGAGAGGGACCTTAGACTAAATAATAGCATGCAATGGCAATCTGCAGCTTCCAACGCTAGCAAGGAACTTTCTCCTATCAGAAGAGGTATTAATTAAAGAGTTAAAGGTAATTATGCTTCTGGACAATTGTCTGGGAAAGACACACTTAGGCAGTTCAGTTCTGGACTCCATTAGGCAAAAAAAGAAAATGGAGTAGATAAGGGTTTAAAGAATAACAACAAAAATAATAAGTGGAATGGACCGGGCCTCAGTTATGGGGAGAAACTTAAGGAATTAAATCTATTTAGCCTCATAAAAGGCAATTAAGGGAAAATATGAGCATCTTGTCTAAATATATACCTGGTCCTTACAAGATATGTTATGATAGATTAAGCAGTTCACTTTCAGGACAACACAAAATGACACTTACACACCATTCATAAAAGGTTTGGTTAGTTATTTGAAAGAAAATAACATAGGGTTTTTTTCTTAAATCTAAAGAACATTAATTTAAGGGTTAATTAAATCCATATGAATATATTGTGGTAGGCAGATCCAATCTGATCACCACTTAGGGTTAGGAAGAATATTTTATATCCATGTTAAAGCAAATTTGGCCCTAGATTCCCTCTAGACCGAAAAGGGTGAACTAAGGATTATTTTCTTTTTTGATGGGCTGAACTTGTTGGATATGTATCTTTTCTTATCTTTTTTACAAACTATGTAACTAGTCCAGACAGATAGAGTCATGCAGAAGGTAAAGGAGCAGGTGTGTCCAGATCTGAGATAGGGACTGAGTGGCTCCAGTTCTGTTCTGGGTGCTGTGAGAACAATATTTGTCACACGATCATGCAATAAAATAAAGATTGTTCTGTTAATTATATCTACTCATGTGTCATGAATAATCCTGTCTGTTTGTATTGTAATGAAATGTTTAAAATAAAATTATTATTGTCCTGAAATAGTTTTTACATACCAGTGCCGCATGTTTGAGATACGCCAGACAGACTCATCCAGCATCATGTGGGTGTGCCCCTGGTTTTAAAGTGGTGAATATAACCTGTGGTATTTTCCTTTCATATTGAACTTGAGAAAATTGTATTTCCATTAAGAAGAGAGTATAAAAGAATGTGCAAGAACAAGTTTGCTCTTTTGTAACAAGCCCAGCACAGCAATACAGTTACAGCTGTAGCATCCTCCTACCAGCTCTTCTGGAGGAGATATTGATGGCTGTAGTTCTTTGCAAGCAGGAGCACTGAAATACATTCCTAACCTTGTCATTTAGCACAAATAAATTCACATCATTAGCCTGAAATTTTCATTTCCAATGCTGAAGACTTTGAAAACATTCTATAAAAAGTTTTTTTTTAAAAAAGTATTTTTTTAAAGTTTCTTCGTATCCTGACAAAGGTCAGTAAAAAGCATTGTTTTAATATTTTGTCAAAACAGCCCCGGGGTTCACTGAGATCTGTGTAAAATCAAATAATCACAACCTTTGATACCATGTAAAATTTATAAGAGACAAGGGTGTAAGCTCATTTTTACAGTAAACTCATATTATTAGTATGCCTCGGGTCAGAAACCACTTAGCTTAGCTGTAATGTGCAAGCAATAATTCCTAGCTTGACAGTCACTGCATTACTAACAACAGTTTTGCTAGAAAAATCTCACTGTATTTATATTTTGATTTCAACTCTGTCCTTCAGTGTTTTAAAAATAAACTATGAGAGCTGAACTGAAACTTTTGGCTTGTATTTATCAGACCCAAATTTTAACATTTCACTTAAAATTGAGGGTCTTTAATCCTAATGGTACTATGTAGGAATAATTACCATTCCAATCCAAATGGATTTTTTATTTTTTGTGTTACTGGTCCTTAAATATGGATCATCCTCTTAATACAGTGGTGATAGGAGTGAAAGTCTAATGGGCTCCCAGTCTTCAGCATTAATCCTGCAAGGAGGTATAGAATTTTCTGGACAAGGGGATTGGAGGATCCAGGGTACTATCTCAAAGCTACACCATGACAGTCTGAGCCCAAAACAGCACAGCTCATAACAGGGGGTCGAATAACAATATTTAATTGTACGATTTCATATTGATAAAGTAATGTGCTATATAAGAATTTATTGTGTGCAGTATCAGTTTCTCTGAATATTTTAAAAACGTACATAATTCCCTAAACACTACTTGTGTATGTAAAACAATACCATTCCTCAATTTGCAGGACCCTAGACCCAGGGGTTGGACAGGTTTCAGATCCTACCATGCTAATGACAACTCTTCTCATGTCCCATTCAAGGTAGGGGTGCTTCAAGGCTCGGTCCTTCCCCCCTTCTGTTTTCCCTGTACACTCTTTCCTTTGGTGATGTCATCAAATCATTTGGTCTTCAGTATCACTTGCAGATGATACCCAAATTTACTTATCTACTCCTGTGCGAACACCTGAAATACAGACTCAAATATCTAGCTGTCTCCCAGCCATCTCCTCTTGGATAACCATGGGGCAGCTCAAGTTAAATCTCTCTAAAAGAGAATTGATTATATTTCCACCCAAACCTGGACCTACTCCTACCTTCTCCGTTTTAGTTGATGCTGCAGTCATCAACCGTCTAACCTTTGTACATTGTCTTTGAGTAACTTTTGACTCTTCCCTTTCCTTTACTGAGCACATCTCTGCCACTACAAAAACCTGTCGATTTTTCCTTTGCAACATTGCCAAGATCTCCCCCTTTCTCTCTATTTCTATATAAATATCTTTATATACTCATTTATTTATGTATTTATAGACCAGTGTCCCAGTTATTACAGCTCTTGCTACCCTTCTATCTGTGCATGTAAGTCTTCCTCCCATTTAGATTGTAAGCTCTATTGGGCAGGGACCCTTCATCCTCTTGTGTCAGTCAAAACCTGGCACTTAATGTGATTTTATGCTTGTAAGTCACTTGTAATGTGTAATGTGCTTTTCCCATGTCTATATTTGTATTGCTGAATTGTACAGCGCTGCGTACATTTGTGGCGCTTTATAAATAAAATTATACATGCATACAATAGTTCCCTGAAAGGAAAACTGGTCATTGCTACTGTGTATGAGAAATCAAGCTGTAATGACCTGATTTTACAAACTCTAGAGGGTTATTTATCAAAGTGAGAACTGTCGAAATGAATTCTCATCACTTCAGGTTACTACACTCTGATGGGGTTATTGACTAAAGTGGGAATTTGACTGTCGAATTCTCAAACAGTGGATTCCCATAGCAAATCCACAACCGTGACTATATTCCCATTGTAAATTCACAACCAATTTTAAAGTCGTGACAATATTTTCATTATAAAGATGCAACTGCGACAGTAGCAATCTATTGTGACTGTCTTTACAATTCAAACTTTGATAAATAACACCAAGTGGAAAGTAATGGTAATCGAATACCCAAATAACCACAAACCATATCAACTGAATAGGGGCCATGTGTCATACACAGACTGCATTCCTGATTTTAATGGAAAAGGTAGCAGAAATCACAACAGATATTATGAAATTGTCCTGTTGCTCACTACTTGACGTCTTGTACACATCTGTAGGATTCTGGGTAATGTGTGTTTACCAGTACTTCTCTCGCATATAGGCAAATACAAGTATTTCTTTCAGCAGGAAAAGTCGATCTTAATACTATTTAAAAAAAACTCATATACAATCAGTTACGATTAATAAAGCTATCGCAGATAACAGTTTTCTAAACTGATTCTCATGCAATTTCCTCTTTTCTTTGCTAAAAAAAAATATTTTGTCTATTTGCCCCTTTTCTGCTTCACTTGTTTCCTAAATAAAGAATAATTATGGGTTAAGCTTGGGAAACATCCAACTCAGCCCAATACTTTAAGCAAGCTTTTATGTATGTGCGAAATACGTATTCAGCACAACTCTGCCAAGTGGAAATTTTATTTGTGTTAATTCCATTTTGTAGCTCCACTTTACATCTCAGCCAGCAAGAATACATGATCACCTGATCACCCACATTTGCTCGCATTCCATAGGCAGTTATTCCATCAATATGTTTGTGTGGCTGGACCACGGAAAGTAGAACCATGCCATCTCCATATATCATTTTAAATAAAGAGAAAATAAATATAAACAACATAACAAAGGAAAGGGCTGTAGGACCATGGTTGATAAAAAGCCTTGCAGTTCTAGACCTTAATAATAAGGGAAGAATAATTGCACTTCCGTGATACAATGCTCTTAGTCATTCGCTCCCTGTTATTTGTCCTCTTTTAAATTACAGGTTGATGTCATAAGAATCATGAAGGTGAGTATAACTTTCTTTAGAAAAATCCACATTCGCGTTCTTTGGTTTGACTAACTATAAAATGTGTGAATTTGTTTCTCAATTTATGAAGCCAGAATTTTGAAGAATATAGAAAAAAAAATGACATGGAAAATTTTCATTCCAGGGCAGTCAAAAATAATGAATATGGATTTCATATTATAAAAGCCATGGTTTCAATCCACTACCTTTTATTAGAATCTCTTTTCAATCTCTTTTTCAGGAAAAAATATGACAGTGCGAACGCTTGCCCATTCAGCATCCATGAGGATTATGAGAGAACAAAACGACTAGACTATAGATGAAGTGAGTGAAGAAGAGATACAAGGCCTTCCTTTGACAATGTCAGAGAGCATCAAAGCATTAATTATAACTAAGAATGTATTTTATCTTCTTCTGGTTTTTACATTTTTTTTTACGTGCAGAGGCTCCCTCCTCAGACCTCTCACCCTTCACACATTTAAAAGATGGAGGTCATAGAGCAACAATTAGCCAGGAGGGTTTGAGGTACAGAATAAGTAAAATATGGGTAATGACTGGAGGGGATCAAACTTGATCTTCAGCATATATCATAAATCCCCACCACAATAAGGTAAAGGGTAGAGTGTCCTACAGACCCCCACCTGCAGCACTCACCACCACCAACCTGTACAGACCAGGAGGATTGCATATACAGTAAAGGACTGCAATTGATTTTTAAACACTATCCACAGTGATGTTACAGCTACAGTACTGTCAGCACCAAGTACATCTCAGCAGCAATCCAGTGCTTCCCAGGAGAGAGAATTTTCAATTGCTACCCTGCTCCAAAGGGTGCTGTGAGTACCTGTTCAGTGTGCCCCTGTTAGGATTGCAACTTACCTGCAGTCCAGTGTGTGTTGCAGTTACCATCTTGTGCAGAGTCTAGTCACGGGCAGCATGCTATTCTGGCACATAAATACCCACGGATGTCTCGGGTTGGTAACAGGCACATTTGAGAACCTATTTAAACACATTTAGCTTCTTGTCCGGCACCCGTTTATAGGTCTGGGTGTGGTATATTTACTATCTGATTTCTCCTATATGACCATTGCCTGTTTCCCGATTCTGTTTGCTGCCTGCCCCGACCTTGTGACCTGATTTCTGACTCTGCATCTGTGTAACCTGCCCTGACCATTGCCAACCATTTGACTACACTTTTTGTCTCAAGTTACAACCTCTACCACCAGTGGACAGCAAACCTTGAGGGTCGTGACATAGCACCGCCACAAAGTCCATACCTCCTTGTGAAGGGACAGAGTGAAGACCAGGTGTTTTTGCTAGCACCAAGTCTACTGTGGTAACAATTATTGCTGCCTCCTCCTTCTCCTCACTCAGGATTCTGGTCCGATCATTACAGTGCCCAGGGGTCTTGTGAGTTACATTTCATCTATGCTGCTCCAAGGGATTCTGCTCTAAAGTTACATTTTTGCTGACCCAGGTCTCCACCAGTGATTCGGGTGAGTTACATCCAGCTGCCACCAGTGGGGAGTTAACCTAAGGGCTGTGACCTTGGAGGTCCCCCAATGCAAAGGCCACACACCCTTGCTGAGGTCTCATGATGAAGACCAGGGCCTCCTTAGACTCCGTGCCTCAGTGTTAACCAGTGCCAACTCCCACTGTGGTACAGAGGATCCTCCCATTTCCCAAGCCATATTTGTTCCTGTATGTAGTCATACCTTTGAGCTTCCAGGGGCGTAACAGGCTCTGGGTACACTCTAGTGCCTCCAGTCATCCCTGAGATCCATGACATAAGTTTCATTTCAAAGATGTTAACATTGCTAAGTTATTGCAATTTTACTGATTTGCATTATATAAAAACTGTTCCTTCTATGAGATGAAAGAGTACATCTTTATAATGGTTTGAGATTCTCATTAGGAATCTTCCAAATTTACAGTATTTTCTATCTGATACTTATTGCAAGAAGCATCCTGTTTATTAAAAAGAAAAAGATGGATTCTTAAACATTTTGGGCATGAAAGGGCTTAAACTGATCTGCATAATTTCCTTTGCATGTAACCCATGAGTCATTCTTTTTCTTTTTAATATCAGTACATTCAGTAAAATGAGTTTTATTTGAGATTTTAGGTCTGTCATTTTATAAAGTCGTAGAAAAGATGTATTTTAAAAATATATATATTTCTAAATAATTAACAAAATAGCCGTTAACAATGGCTGATTTATTTGACCACCCTAAACTATAAAGAACAGAGTTAATCTTCTTACGTTTATGTTAAGTTAGCTGCAAAAACAAAATTGTTTAAGACATAAACCAGTGTTTCCCAAATATTTACAGCATCTGTTAGAGCAGGACTAATGACATGTAAATAAAAGATGAGTACGGAAATACAAGTGTACATCTGATAAGTATATTATAAGGTTTGGTCAGAGGTTGTAAGGTCTGTCAGAAATACTTTTAGTTATTATCACATCGTGCAATTATTATAACAGAGTTTAGTTGGTGCATTACAAATTGTTCTGTAGAGTAGACTGGTACTGGAAAAAATCTATTTACTCTCATTTAAAAAATATATACAGTATAATGCTTGCGGCCCAGCAGCATGGATGCACCTAATTTATTTAAAATGGCAAGATACAAATTTGTTTTTATTGAAGCAAAAGATTACACCAGCTGATTTTTCTATCACTAATAACCTCTTGGGTGTGACCTAGCATCATGGGACTTTGTAGTTATTTTGTGAACTAGCTACAGTATAATAGTACAACCTAAAACTATATAATGGTGCAGGCATGAGCTTATTCCAGTAAAGAATCGAGAAAAGTTCATTTGGATAATGCTTACCTAGTGGATAAATCGATTTCAAAGTGTAAGGGGGGTTATTCACTAAAGTCCGAATTGTTGCATATAGGTGTGAATTCGCCAGATAAAGACATTCGCCATAGGCTGCTACTGTCTCAGTCGCATCTTTCTAATGAGAATATTGTCGCAGTCGCAACTTTATTATGGGAAAATTGTCGCGACTTTACAATGGGGAAATTGTAGCAGATTTGCTATGGGAATCCGCTGTTTGCGAATTAGACAGTCAAATTCACACCTTAGTGAATTATGTATTTCATTTTGTTTTTCAGAGCAGCCTTGTGTTTTAAGGATAATGTATATCCTTCATTCATTTATAAGGCCTTGCGCTTTTCTGTGGTCAGAAAGTTGCACATTACTCTTTATATTTCTGTTGCCGCCAAAGCAAGGAGATCATCCACTCATCACATATAGGACACTATAAATGGTTAGGGCCCTATTGACTAAAGGCCGCATTATAGCGTATAGCTATCAACTCGCATTTGATTGCCACTTCTCCATGTTCACTTATTGATTAAACTCTGTAAAGCAGCAAATACATGTTTATTTCAGGCGACTACTATAGTCGATCTTACAGAGCATTTTGCAACACTTTGCATATGTGTGCACAGCTACTTCTCCTATTAACCAATCGGCAGAGTCTGTCGCAGTTGTGAATTCGAGAATGTGTAGTGCTCTTAATTCACCTGTTTGTCTTTGCCCCATCAGAGTGATGAATTGAGGGGTTGATGGCAGGGCTACTGTATGGCTTAAAGTGGCTATTCATTCAAAAGTGAAAATGGCGCCTGCTATTAAATTAGTCTACTACTTAACAAGAACTAGGGACAAGTTGACATAGAAACAGATGTATTATTTACTTATATACAGTTAGTGGGATATGGTGAGGATGACATCACTGCACTTCACACTACTCCATATGAATTCACATCCTACTTCTATTTGACTGACTTCGCCACGCAACATATGTGACTGTGTCCGTAGCAGTCTGCCTGTTCGACAAATCTATCCTCAGCTTCATAAATTGAGACTATTTTGGCAAGGTGAATTTGACTGGTGAATTCATCCTTTAGTCAATAAGACCCTATTTGTGAAATTCTTTCACCTAATGTTAATTCCCATAGCAAGTGGAAACTAACCCCACGACGACAGCCCATTTTTACTATAATTAGTTTTAGTCACAGAACATTTTAACCAAATCTCCTACGTTTTTTTCTAAGTGCACATGTGGCATCATATTCATGACACCAATGACACATTTTGCTTACACATTTTTAAGTAACAGTGTAAAGTACAGAATATAATATAAATTTTGGCTAAAATCAGCAGCAAAATTTATGTCAATTCTACATTATGTATATTCTTAGTTTTGTAAAAGTGGTTATTAAACATAAAACTTTATTTTGTTCCTCCTCAAGAATATATCCAGCAGCTCTTTCCAAAAATAACAAGAGAGCTACTCATTGTAGATTCCAGGATTCTTCTACATTTTGTGAATGTGATCTGTGTTAAAAGCTTTTATCCATTAAAGACATAAACACATATACATATAACTATATTTAATTTATATATATATATATATATACATACAAATACAGGATAGCACTGCACTGCAACTTTTTCATAATAGGTGCAGACAAATGGCCAAGCTTATCCATTATAGAAATAGTCTGTACTCCTGGGTCTCCAGTAAAA
>WMED01005248.1:0-19715 GCA_019650415.1 Pipa parva
TGACAATATTCTCATTATAAAGACGCGACTGCGACAGTAGCAGCCCATTGCGACTGTCTTCATCTGGCGAATTCACAACTATACGCAACAATTCAGACTTTAATGAATAACACCCTTGAGTATTTACTATACTGAATGGTGTTAGTTTGTTTAAAACATTATAAAATATTCTGCTCCTTTAAAGTCTGTTTCAAATTCATTCCTTTATTTCTATTCATTCATTGGTTATTTCATCTTCTACTACCATTTGAAATGATTTTAAATGTTGAAGACCTGTTTGCAAGGTGTATCATCTAATTTGTATCCATAGTTGATAATGTACCTTCTTTAAACAATTGTGTCATCTGGGTATGACTCCAATAGCGAGTGCTCTATAAGATATGGATTCCCCCAAAACATATACAATTGTCATATGCAGCGTTTACCTCTGCTCCTGCACTGCTCATGTTCCCGGCATCTCTGATGCTGGCAAGCGCTGGAGTTGCGTGTAGTTCCAGGTTCTCGGCCAATCACGGCCGGCTGACGTCACGAGTGACGTCAGCAAGCGGGGAATTTAAAAAGGAGCGCTGTGATTAGCACAGCGCTTGAGTATTATTTTCATCTTATGTCAGTACAGGGGTTCTCTAATGGATCTTCAGCCCGGCGTTTTATGCAAGTGTCTGTCTGTCTGCCTGCCTATCTATGCTTTTACAGCCTGCTACTGCCCAGAGTTACAGAGTCTTAAAGGGATCATCTTTATTGTGTCTTCAGCTGTACCAGGTTGCCGCCATGGGTCCAAATGAGTTCCAGCTGCCACCAGTGGGGGGTTACCCTGAGGATCGCGACCTGGGAGGTGCCTTCCGCAAAGGCCATACCCCCTTGCGGGGGTTTAGGGTGAAGACCTGGCCCTCCTTAGATTCCACACCTCAGGGTTAACCTGAGTCAACTCCTACTGTGGTACAGAGGATCCACATCTTCATTTAAGTCACGTTATTCCTATTCCTCTCACTCCATGTTTGTTTCACGTGTGCACATACACCTTAGTGCTTCTAGAAGGTGTACCACCTTATCCTGTTCCCCTCACGTTTAGTACGCCTTAGCACTTTTAGAGGCATAACGGGTTCTGGGTTCGCTATAGTGCCTCTAGTGGCGACCCAGTTCCCATGGTAACCCCTTGTGTGTTTTGTTATATCTGTGATACCAATGCTCCACTAGGAGGGCAAGACTATGCACATAATACGCTAAGTGTGAAAAAAAAAATACAGCTCAATGCAAGCCGATAGTACTCACCTAGTTCTGGACACACTAGCGTACTCTGGGTCCATAACACTGTGTGTCGCATTTTGGCTGGCGTATTATATGCTGCGTCCAAAATGCGAACACACAGGAAGTGAGGTGAATGCTGATTGAGAGTTCACACTGTTGCTGGTAAGTTCAAAGGAAAAATACGCTCGGCGTATTTTTCTTTTCTTCTTTTTTTTCTTCACACTAACGTATTACGCACAGAGCACAATACCCTAGTGTGAACCTAGCCAAAAAATTAATCCCAAGAGTCAAATTACATGCAGACTTGTTTACTACCACTATAGTACAGAATTAGTAAAAATGTCTACTAGATATGAACTTGAAGCTTTTCTCTAAGGTTAGGGTCACACTGGCGTATAGGTGCGCATCATTTAAAAAAAAAAAAAAGAGCATCGCGAAAATACTCTGTCGCATTTCACTGTCGTATTTTCACGTTTTACATATTAATAATAGCACTTACACTTCACTTTTCATCCATGTGTGACCGCTATTGTTCAATTCCTATTGCTGCTAATCCTGTCGCATAGTTAGCGTTGCGCTCCATACGCTAGAAGAAACGTGGCATGAGGCATTCCGGTGCATGTTCCACTCTATGAAACGGTAGTGTGACATTGTACTCGCAGCAATCATTGCTTTCAATGTTTTTTCACGAAGGTGTAGTCTTAATAGGCAAAAAGAAAGTGAGATTGTCTGCACAACACCTTGGTTGATTAATGAAACATTTAATCACCTGTTGTGTATATTACAAAATTATGGATATACCTGTAGTTATTTGCTGTTAAAAAAACTTCTTTTATTGCTGTTCAATAAAAGGTCACTAACCCAAATTTTAAAACAAACAGTAAACCCGCAACACATAGTGAGTGTAATCACATGTTAAAGGTAAGTTAAGGCGATATGGAGTCATATTGTCATGGCATCTAAGTCTTAATTGTATATTCCATGTGCGTTTCGCCCTTCCAGAAGGGCTTTTTCAAGAAATAGTTACAGATCACCTGGTAATCTGAATATGATTGTAAAAAGTAGCTTTTGATTTGCCAGTTACTGACAGCTGGCTTCAAGATTAGCTGAACGGTACATTAGACTCAAAAGTGGTAAAAACACTTGTACCTATTGTAAAATAGCATCAATAAAAAGTTTAAATAATAATAATTTTAAAAAAGTGGTTAAAAACAAAGCAGCTTTCCATTCCCTGTACCAATAGCTCTTTAATCTGCCATGGTCAGCTGCTTCAAAAATGAGCTGAGCGCTAATTCTCCATGTCTAGTTCAGCCATCCGGCATTGTTAATCAGCTACCAGCTACCCATCCCTTCATCCCTTATCTTGAGTCATACAGAGACAAAGCAGTTACAGGGGGATATTGAGTCCTGCTGAATTAGTCTAGGTTCACACTAGCGTATGATGTGCATCATACGCTAGTGTAAAATAAAATACGTCTCAATGTAAGCCTAAAGTACTTACGCAGTTACGGACACACAAGCGTATGACACTCATATGCTGTGTCCAGAATGCTTGTGTCGCATTTTGGCCGGCGTATGATACGCCGTGCACAAAGAGGGTTATTCCCTAAAGTCTGAATTATTTAGCTAAAGACAGTTACAGTAGATGGCTACTGTCGCAGTCATATTTTTATAATGAGAATATTGTTGCAATCGCGACTTTACTATGGAAAATTGTCGCAGTCACAATTTTAAAAATTGTTGCAGTCGCAACTTTACAATGGGAAAATTTTTGCGGTCTTGCTATGGGAATCCACTGTTTGAGAACTCGACAGTTGAATTTGCACTTTAGTGAATAACCACCAAAATGTGACCAGATAGGAAATGCTGTGAACGCTGAGAGAGCGTTCACACTCTCGTTGGTAAGTACAATAGAATAATATGCCGGAGCGTGTATGATGTGCTGCGTATCATACGCTAGTCAGAACCTAGTCATAAGAGGTGAGTGAGAAGTTTCTTAATCTCTATATTTCTTAACAATAGGTAAATGGGGCTTTCTTTATAGATGGGGTTTACTTGCCCTTTATATTTTCGCTCAGAACTTTTTGTTTTTTATTTACAGTTTTATTTACAGTTTTCTTCTTTTTAAAATTTCAAGTCTCCTGGTTGTTAGGAGTCCATAGCCTGGCAATTAGCTGCTAAATGATGACTGAAAAAGCAATGTTACACGGTGTGAATGCTAAGCTAAATAATAAAGAAATTAAAAAAAAACTCAGATGAGTTGATTTTCTGGTTTCCAAGGGTCATATGCAGCAAAAAAAGAAAAAAAAATGAAGCAAAACGAAATCAGACAATTCAAAAATTGTACAAAAAAAAAAACAGCTATAAATTGTCCAAGAACTCTGCAACATACTAAAAATAAAGTCCACTTCACAGAATTTGCTCAATAAATGAACATGGGGAAGTGTTGATTTGAATTCAGAGCTCTATGTGACTATTTGGACTCAATAAGACTCTTTATTTTCCCTTTAAGCTCCACAATTTGCCACCTTACATACAAGGTCTTTCTTAAATGGCCCTATACACGATTTTGTTTTAAAGGGACACTAAAGGGTGAAATTTATAACGCTCGAGAAAGTCAATTTTCTACTCGAGTTTTACTGTTGTTAAAAAACAGGTGCCCGATTTTAAAATATTAATCGATACCTTTCGATCGATTTTACTGATCGAAACTTTTCGATCGAGTTTTTCTATTGGATTTTTTGATGAAATGGTAGCCATGCTACTAATGTAAAGTATGGCCACCTTTTCATCAAAAAATCCGATAAAAAACGCAATCGAAAAGTTTTGATCGGTAAAATCGATCGAAAACTATTGATCTATATTTTTCGATCGGGCACCTGTTTTTTTAACATCAATAAAACTCGAGAAGGTTGAAATTGACTTTCTCAAGCTTTATAAATTTCCCCTATAGGTTCAGAAAGAATGCCTTTTTATAGGTTAACCTTAAATTCAACAGCCTAATTACCCAGATGAAACTAGTATTTTAACATTCCTAGTTCCAGTATCATTCTTTACATGTCAGGCTGAGTACCCCCCATTTGCCTGTGGCAAAATAAGAAAACTAGAAATTCAAGTTACAACAATTAAATAAACCAGGAATAAATCAATAAACCAAGTTCTATCACAAGTTAAAATATGCTGACTAGATCATCAGTTTAATATAATCCCTGCAACATTCAATGGTTAAAGGGATTATCTGCCTATGTTTTATAGATATGGTAGGCATTATTAAACTAAAGTTTAAATTCACCTGTCAAATTCACCTTGCTACAGTTCAAGTCGCATCTCCATAATAGATGTGAATAGATGCAAATTCAGAACTTTATGGAACTATTCGACCTTTAGTCAGTAAGGCCCTAAATATTTTATTATCTCCTCTAGACTGAGGTCATGCACTCATGTTTTTCTCAAAGCCAATCCATCTTGTGTGTTTGCTTTGGAAGCTGTGTGTGCTATGATTCAGTCTATGATCCACAAATGGTGTCATCTACAAACACATAACCTGCATTTGTTTTATCCTTAACTCAATATTATTTATAAATCAAAACAAATAAAAGCCCTGATAGGTATTTTATCCAGTTTTTCTATTTACAAACTGTACTTTATAAACCAATGGAATAAGATAGTGTCAAACTGTATCATTCCACAGCCGCCCCTACCTAAGTATCTACTTACCTTCTCATAAAAGGAGAGCAGATTTGTTTAACACAGTGATGCCCAACCTTTTTTGGCCTGGGGGCCATATAAAATTGTGACATGTGTGTCACAGGCCACTTCAAAGTCACAACTTTTAAAATTGCGACCGCGACAAATTTTAAAGTAACAGCTGCAGTTCTCCATAGTAAAGTCGCGACAGCGACAATATTCTCATTATAGAGACGCGACTGCGATAGTTACAGTCTATTGCGACTTCTTTAGCTGGCGAATTCAAACTTATATGCAACATTTTGCATTTAAGAATTTGAGCCGAAGGTTGGGCATCATTGGTTTAACAAGATCTATTAACGTATCCAGTCTGTAATATATAACAAATATTCCTGTATATCAGGGATGGCAATCCTATGGCATGTGTGCCAGAGAGGGCACGTGCACCTTTGCCACTGCTGCCTTCAGTGCTCACCTGAGAGTTTTCAGGCTGTATCCATGGCCTAAACTGAAGGAGTGCTCACTCACTGGGGAGCTCTCCTTCCCCAGCGCAGGAGCGCTCTTCCCCCAATGCAGGTGCGATGATATCACTTACCAGCACTGGCACTTCGGGGGACGGCACTGCTGAGGGATGTCATCTTTTTGGCACTCAGTGCCAAAAAGGTTAATCACCACTGCTCTATATTATTCCTTAACAACCCCTTAAGAATTGTATCCACAGTAGAATTGAGACTTATGTTTATAGTTACTGGGGAATAGTGCAAGGATTCAACTATTGAAGTGAATTTGTTTCACTTCAGAACACTCTGATAACCACAAACTCTCTTCTCCTTATTCCTGTAGTGAAGAAGTGAACGTTATTGGACACAGTTTCTTGAGTAGTACGGTGTAGTCAGCCAGACAGTAGCAGTCCTACCATCAATCCCCTAATTCACCACTTTAATGTGGCAAAATAAAACAATTTGACACATTAAGCCTTTAAGTAAAATTCTTCCTTGCGTTCTTCTAAATCCTGCCAATACCTGAGCCCAGAGTTCCCAACCTGTGAAATGAAAACCAATCATTTCCCCGGCAACAGTAACAATTTACAATTTGAAATTAGAACATTTTGTAAGTGCAAATGATGGCTCAGAAATGATCTCATAATATGGGGCTTATTCATAAAAGCAAATAGTCGCACAAAGGTCTGAATTCACACTAATTCGCCACTTTCCAATCTTTGTATAATGAGCAAATTCTGTAATGTGGCAAATTTGCGACCAATTCAGATACTTATGATAGTTACGGAACTACAGGATCACTTTGCGTGCATATGCACAGCTAATTCCCCTATGCATTTAGCATCTGTCGCAATAGCAAATTTGACAAGGCATACAGTGTTGCATTTGCCAGTTTTAATTGTGATGTTGCATGGGTTTTTCTTGATACACAGACTTTGTGAATTCCGCCCAAATTTCACTGCAATCCCTTTGCCTATTAGGACACAGACATAATTATGGGATATTTACTAAGATCACTCGCTGTTTTCACCCATTTTTCCCCATTTTTAATCAATAACGACATTTACTAAGTCCATTTAAAAAAATTTTTATCTATTCAAGAATTCGCCTGGTTGAGGGTATTATTACCTATGGAGATGTGGCACTAAGTCCCTGAAGGAAACATCGGTGATATCGGTATCAAAGGGCTCCATTGATATTAATGTAATTTTCAGCGGTATGAAGGCATCGGTGTTTATCGATATCGATAAATTATTTTTGACTTTTCATAAACTAGAGGAAAAGAAAAATAAGGTAAAAAAAAATTGGTGAAAACAGGTGTAAAAAGGTTGAAATGACCTTAGTGAATATCCCCCATTATAGTGTGTCGCATTAGCCGGTTTTATGTCTGGCGAATTAAAACTGACAAATACGACACAATATGCCTTGTTGAATTTGCTACTGCAAAACAGACTTCAAAACATGTTGAATTACCTGTGTATGTGCGCGCAAAGTGATGTGATTAACGTCAAGCGCCAAACAGGCATTGTGAATTCACCAAATCACAGATTTTCCTGAATATGCAAATATGGTGAAGCAGCAAATGAATGTGAATTGGGACCTTTACAAGACAATTGGACTAATTATCTCTATCTACCACCTACTTGTGCTTCCCACGCCATTAAAGTGGCTAGCAGGACGCATTGAAAATTTTCACAGTTTAAGAGACACCCGTTTCAATGCTGACTGTTTTTGTTTGTTTCTTTATGCTTTCCATTAGGCAAAGGGATTGCAAAGGAATTTGGACAGAATTCACAAAGGCTGTGTATCAGAAAAACCCATGCAACATCACAGAGGAGGTTTACAAACCATTAGCAATGATGATGTCACAAACAATACCATGTAACAAGGTGATTATGAAATGCCTGCCTATTTTAGATATGCAATAACATCTGGTTTCATGGTCAGATAATCTGTACCAAACAGCGACTTGTGGACATCCAACCTGTGGCCACTCATCTCCTGAGCTAAAGTTACCCATATCCTTAAAAAGAACCTGGGTGTGCCCCACCGTTCCATCTTGGATAATTCCTTGAAAGGCAGCTGTGGTACAAGGCTAACATTGCATTTTTTTTTTGTATTGTTGAGGAAGTTGAATATAAAAGTTTGCTAAAATCCAATGCAGAGTAAATTTTATTTGCGGAACAGAGACAAGGAGAAGTTTATTTATTAATTGGGACAGAAATTATTTTTTAGAGAAGAGCATAAAATCAGCTCCAAAATTTAAAGTTAACAACTGATATATAGGCGAAATTTATTAAACTTGGAAAAGCCATTTTCGCTTTTCCGAGTTTAATAATTAAGGAGAACACTCTGAAGTTTCTTACGGTAAGTATCGCGAGATTTGTTGCGATCGATACTTGTCGAGAGAAACTTTTACTATGAAATATATCTATGGAAAGGTAGCTATACTGTATGGCTACCCTTTCCATGGATATATTCAATAAAAAAAAGTTTCTCACGGCAAGTATCGTATGAGGCAAATCTCGCTATACTTACTGCGAGAAACTTCAGAGTGTTCTCCCGATTAAACTCAGAAAAGCCGAAATGGTTTTTCCAAGTTTAATACATTTCGCCCACGTGTGTCTTTTTAGTGAAATCCAGAGCGACTAGTGGTTTAGAACATTTTTACAGATCATTGAAAATGTCCTCTCAATTTTTGCTGATTGTTGACAATCCTGGTTTCAGGTTCTGGGAATTTTTAGGAAATGGAAAAAATATCTACTGATCTATTGTATTTTTTTCCCTTCAGTCACTTCTGTGGAGTAAAACAAATGACCTTGTTCATCGTTACACAAAAGCATCACAAGAGTTTTTAACACTGGAGGACACATTTTTAGGCTCCACATTTGATGGTCTCATGTGGTGTGGGAAGTCCTGGAGCTCAGGTATGTTTGAATGAAAGACCTTACATTGACATGGGACAAAAATGTCCTTTATGGGCTGTCCGAACTATTCCCATTGATGTAAATAAATATATAGGTGCCGAGATTGTATGTTTGTTGTAGGGCTGAAAAACTTTCTATGATTAAGACTACTGGGCCTAATTAATTTTGTTTCTACATTCTATTAAAGTAATAATATTAACAGGAGTATAATGATGTGATGTCTATAGTACCCACAACCCTCTGTGTAACTCAAAAACCCATTACAATAATTCATGCCATAGACTAGTTTTATTACTTAGTATTTATTACCATTAACATGCTGAAAAGGGTAGTTACTTTTAATTAAGGGAGGTAGGGACTTTGACTTTAAAACACATCTATTAACTGCAGTTATAAGCACTTAATTGTCCAGACTCCTTTCATTTATGCAAATAGTTAAAAACACTACAGTTACACCAGCTTGACACACTTTTATATACCTATTATCTGCAGTTTAGTTTATGTAATATAATTCTAATTCCACCCCAATACACATGCCAGGGTTCCTAATCTTTAACACATTTAGCAGATCTGTAATCACAGCGATAGTCAAAGTTTCTGAAAATGGAGCCTTCAAAGCTTGGGATTTATCTGTTTTCTGTTTTGGGTGGTAAATACCTTTATTTATAATAACAGTAAGTTTGGATGTTTATAATTTTACCTGTTCATCAAGACAAGAGTACTAATCTGTAGGGATTCACTAAATAAATTGTCCTCACCCTCATAATATCTATACATAAGCATGAAATTCCACAAAACAGCAATACATGCATTGACAATCTCTTTATTACAGAAATGAATTATGACTCCTGTCCAGCCTGGGATGAATGTGAAAATAACCCAATATCCACATTTTGGAAGGTGGCATCTGCTACTGTAAGTAATATATTCAACAGCAATAGATAGTTACTGAATAGTAAGGATTGGTATTTAAAGGAGAATACTCACAAGTAAGGGTTGAAATATGTCAGATGGAAACTGGTTGTAGTGCTGACTTCCATGTTTATTTCATTCATGCCTCGTTAAGTTTGTGTGCTTTTTAACAAGGCATCCATAACGTATCATTTTAGGGAGTTGATATGGTCCAGCTTTTCACTTTTTTTTGACCATTTTAAGGAGCAGATAGAAACATTATCTCATTGTGCTAAAGCTGTTTCAGTAAATCTGGATTAGCAGTAATATGTATGAGATGGTATTGCTCTTGCACAGAGACTAGACTGCAGTACCATGCTGTGATTCTTGGAGGAAAGCTAAAAAGAGTTAGATCAGCTCATGAAGGACTAAATTACTATGTTGAATAAAGGAGGTGTTTTTTTTCTTCTTTACCCTATAGAGAAAGTCTGCCCTAAATTGTTATTTTTTTACGTTTTTTTACCTTACCCAAAACATCCTTTACAATTCCAGTCAGTGCTTATCCAGATACTTTTATTCACAAAATGAAGCTTTAAATTTAAGTTGTATTGTCATGATTACTTTTTTTGTGTATTGTACTGTACAATGTGAATCCTTACTGCTTTCAGCACTTTCTAGTCCTTTACTTAAGCCACCCATACATAAACACTTGTCTATTTTGGCCAA
The DNA here is from genome assembly GCA_019650415.1 of Pipa parva. NCBI lineage: Eukaryota > Metazoa > Chordata > Amphibia > Anura > Pipidae > Pipa > Pipa parva. The sequence continues at coordinate 9,977 of WMED01005248.1, forward strand.
CATACACAAAACTGGTCTCCAGTCTGTGCACAAACAGGCAGTTCAGACAGTCATTGGAGTCCATGATCTCATGAGATCATGGTTGATCATCATGTCCCATTCATCCTGTTGTTTGAGCCTTTGATCTCATGAGGACTTGGTTGATCATTCTGTCCTAATACATCCAGTAGTTGGAGTCTGTGATTTCATAAGATTATGGTTGATCATTCTGTCCTAATACATCCAGTAGTTGGAGTCTGTGATCTCATAAGATTATGGTTGATCATTCTGTCCTATTGTAACGCAAGAATGGACTGGAACAGACAGAGATCCAGGAACAGTACATGATATGAACAAAACACTTTAATGGATGCAGGGAAGACAGGGACAAGTTTCTAAATATAAACTTCGCAGAAAACAAAAACACGGGGTTACCACGGGAACTGGGATGCCGTAGCAAACCCAGAGCCTGTTACACCACGAGACATAGAAAATGTAGAAACAGGTGCCAGGTGCAGGGACACATGGGAAAAGGTGGTACACCACTAGGAAGTTCCAGGTGAACAAGCAGGTGCAGGTCCAGGTCCAGAAACAGGTACAGGAACAGATGCGGGTATAGACTCAGGAACAGATGCAGATCCAGGAACAGGATGCCATGGGGACTGGACAGCCATATGGGGACAGAAGCAAGCCTGTATGCCAGGAACAGGAATCAATTCAATAGGAACAGATACAGGAACAGGAACAGATTCAGGAACAGGAATAGATTCAGGAACAGGATGCCACAGGAATTGTGTAGCCATAGGGAAACAGAAGTGAACCCTGGCCCATATGCCAGGAACCGGACACTCAGGACTCGGGGACAGGTGCAGACTCAGGAACAGGACACTCAGGACTCGGGGACAGGTGCAGACTCAGGAACAGGACACTCAGGATTCAGGGACAGGTGCAGACTCAGGAACAGGACACTCAGGGACAGGTGCAGACCCAGGAACAGGACACTCAGGAACAGGTGCAGACTCAGGAACAGAACACTCAGGACTCAGGGACAGGTGCAGACTCAGGAACAGGACACTCAGGGACAGGTGCAGACTCAGGAACAGGACACTCAGGGACAGGTGCAGACTCAGGAACAGGACACTCAGGAACAGGTGAAGACTCAGGAACAGGACACTCAGGAACAGGTGCAGACTCAGGAACAGGACACTTAGGACTCGGGGACAGGTGCAGACTCAGGAACAGGACACTCAGGACTCACGTACAGATGCAGACTCAGGAACAGGTGCAGGGTGAATAAGGAGTGATAGTGGATACTCAATACCACTGTGGAAGTTGGCACTAGTTAACACTGAGGCACGGAGTCTTAGGAGGGCCAGGTATTCACCCTGAAACCCCCACCAGGGGGTAAGGCCTTTATGGCAGGCAACTCCCAGATCGTGGCCCTCAGAGTAACCCCCCACTGGTGGCAGCTAGATAAATTCACATGGAACTCAAACAGATACTTGGGATAGCAGAACTACTAATGTAGAGAGCAAAGAAGTGCAGAATAAAAAAAAACAGTCATTTACAGAAATCCTTGGCACACATTGAACTGTAACACACAGCAACCACTAGTAGCAGCTCAGAAACAAGGATAGGTTCAGGTGCTGCAAACTGGCTGGTGCTAAACTTAACAGAAGCTGAAGGTGCAAGCTGTAAAAAGACTTACTGAAGAGCTGAAACTCCATGGAACATAAAACTTGAAAACAGGTACATGACTTGAATTAGGAACAGAATACTAAAAACAAGAACCAAAAAACTTGGCTGTAGAGCAGACACTCAAAGGAGAAAATCCCTTTAAGGCAGACTTGAAACTGAACAGAACTTGAAGCAGTATACATGAAATGGCTTCCAGAAAAGGTACACAAACAAGATCCTTCTTTCCTCTGGTGATGTTAATTAGTTAATGATCGAGCACTGCTGAAGACAGTGCTTTGCCTTTTGAATTTGCTGCCACTGACATCATCTATGACGTCAGTGGCTCTGGATTGGCTAATCCAACCCGGAATCACTGAGGAGAGTTGTGTCTCTGCAAAATTGACGAGCTGTGCAAGCACCACTCGTTACACCTATCAATCCACCCAATACATTATTGCCACAGATTTGGGGTTCTTTGACTGACCGCTAATTGTTACTGGCAGTTAGGCTAAACATGTATGTATGTAGTATGTTTTAGGCACATCCTTGCTCTGTGTTAAAGACATTAAATTATAACATTTTTCTAGGTAATAACGCTTTGTATTGAGAACCTCAGCACTAACTTTGAGTTCTCTATCTGCACACTGCCTTATAGAAATGAGCATGGAATTCTCCCTGTATTATGAGCAACTGTCTATATCATGCTGACTTAGGTAGAGTCCCCTAGCACCTAGGCACAGACACAAGCAATAGAAAGCTTAGTCAAACTGCTCCAATTTCCAGAAAATGGAGCAGACTTTTTACAGACTATCTTTTGTTTCCAAGATAAATGATCCCAGCAAACCAAAAATGTACAAATAATCCCAGTCTTGAGTTTTAGTTCCAACATTATGTTGTTCAATGTATCTTACAGTTTGTTCTTTAAACCACTGTATAGTTGCTAGTACTAGTTCACTTTGTCTTAGCTTCCAAAGGACTGTCAATATACCGACCTGGAGATATTCAAAAACCAAAAAATTTTAATAGCCGAGAGGGGAATTCACTATAGTCCGAAGTGAGGTGCGGAGTGTTCGCCTCACTTCGGACTGACTGATCTGCGCTCGCTGATGTCCTGCACGCGAACATCAGCGAGCACATTAAAGGGATTCCAGTCTCGGCGAGGCAACTCTTTTGGTCTCGCCAAGACTGGAATCCCTTTAATGCGCTCGCTGATGTCCGCGTGCAGAACATCAGCGAGCGCAGATCAGTTAGTCCGAAGTGAGGCGAACACTCCACATCTCACTTCGGACTATAGTGAATTCGGCTCCCAGTCTCTAAAAATACATAACAAATCTAAACAATCTGTAATCTGAAACATACTAAATGTTTTATGAAAGGTGAACATCCCCTTTAAAGAAACAGAAACATCAGAAAAAGAGAACTCCTATTGTGATTGTCATTGCAATTAATCCTACAAAACGCATATAAAATGTTTTGGGAATTCCGTGCAAACGAAATGGTAGTGGATGCGCTTTGGAAAAATATAAGTGTTATACAAGGAAAAAATCCCCTAGTGTGATATTGTAAAAATTGAACTAAAAATAAGTAGATGTGTAAAAATCAATTCTCGATAATACAGGATGTTAATATCAGTGATCAAGGTATACAACCTACACAGGTGATAATGTGAATCACTTGAATTAAAAGAGAACAAAGTCTGCAATTGAGACTTGTGAAAGTGCTTTATAAAATATTAAAATATAATCTATTGTTGATATTGTGAAAAGGGTGCTGTGCTCCATTAATAGCGGTGCTATCGGGTTGCCTTTAAAGTTAGCGTTCTAATTTATATTGCTTTGTGTTTTCCTCTTTGCTGATTGCAGACATCTGCTAACTGTTAAGCAAACAAACAGTGCTCTATCTTATAGTTTTTCATTGAAGTTTAGATAATAAATATTCACAGGAAGGTCAACAGATAAAACCAGTAATGGAAAAAAAAAAATCAAAACATTAAAAAACAGGAATCTAAAATCAAAGATATTTTACAATTACTCCGTAAGAAAAATGTCACACCAAATCCACATTTTTATAATGTTACTGGTCCTGGTATTTGAACAGCGGGGTCATCGTGACCATTTCATATTTTGAGTCTTTAGTTTAAACATAATATATCCTTTGTGTATAACCTAAGTAAGAGCAAGAGTAATGCTTTATGGAAGTTTGTGAATGCTGTAAACTGGTCACTGGAAAATATTAAAGGGAAGTTACCATATTTTATCACCATTTCATGCTTAATAGAGTGAGAGTGAGTAAAACAGTGAGTTGGTTCTTTCTGCCTCTCATACCTTGTGTATGATCTCACAGTTTACCTTAGTAACAGAGAGTGGATAGTTGGGTTCAGCCTGGTATATTGTTTATACTTTAAAACTTCCATAAAAATGTCATTTTAGGATGCCCAATAAGTAAAATGCCCTGTTAATCCTTAAAAGACCCTGTTATAAAAACAATATTCTTTTATGCTTAATGTCCAGCTAAATTGTCATTTGTACTCTTTATTTTTAGAACTACGGTGACCTGCTTATTCTGCTTAGAATATTGTCATTTTCGAATCACAGCATAAACTATTAATAAATCCATTGTAAATTATTTTTATATCCAGATGTATATTTATATCCAGTCAACTAAACTGGTTTTTCCTTCTTATTTTAAATCAGTTTGCCAAATCATCGTGCGGCATAGTCAATGTAATGCTAAATGGATCAGCAGATGGTGGACTTGCCAGGAAAGAAAGGTGCTAATAAGTAATCTGACTTGTTATTTTATTTCATTAATAAATATGGATAAATAAAATGTTTGACAACAATGCTGTTTATATCACTTCCCCTTTCATTTGAATTCACAGCTTTTACATAGGGCATGGTTATTTACATTGAGCCAACCTATTAACACATCTTATATACGGTCAGTTTTTTTTAAAATTGTCATCTCAAGCTATATAGTCATCAAACTGTGGGGCTTATTCATGAAAGTCCAAACAGTTGCAGAAAGGCTTAAATTTGCATTAATTTACCACTTCCCCATCTTTGCAATATGGCTAATTTGCATTCAGTTTAGATGCTTACAACAATGAAGACGGATAGAGCTCTTCTGAACACTTCATGTGGTCCTGCATGCATAATTTACTATTCATCAAGTGCATGGGCCTCTGCAGGAGTGTGGGAGTACCATGGGGTGCATCAGGAGTAGTTCTAACCTTCCGATGCATCCATCTGCCCTCCATTAGGCAGATAGGGCAGGACAGAGGGACACATCAGGAGTTTAGGACTAATCCTGTTGCATTACGTGACGGTGACATCATGTACTGATAATATCATGACTTCGTGGTGCCAGCCCTCCCAGGTGATGTTTCTGATCAAGCTTCGGAATCTGTAAAAGAAGTGAATTCAGCAAGACATGTTGTGTCAGATTCATAAATTTGACTTCACCAGATCAAGGGGGTTGATGGAAGGTTTTTGTCAAAAAGTGGCAATAAAGACGGTGACCAAGTGACAAAGCGAACTAGGGATAAGGTGACATAGAATAGTGTGTGATACTGACTTAATAGTGTTAGTATAACATTGTGAGGCTGATGCCACTGCACATCAATACACATCTTAGGGGGTTATTCAGGAAGCTCCGAAGTGAGGCGCGTAGTGTTCGCCTCACTTCGGAGCTTCCTGAATAACCCCCTTAATGTTTGACTGACTACTCCTCACTACCGAGAAATCACATTCATTGTGTTTGGCTTTTCGCTAATACTAATATATTGTAATATATTTTAGTGCTGTTTGAGCAGCCAGGCACATTTTTATATTTTGCAACAATATTGTGCAGTTGAGAATAGGCTACCAAGTTAATGCAGAATATAGTAGGTGCAAAACAGTTTTCCGAACTCATAATATAAATTAATATTGTTTTATGTTATGCAGCATCTTACGAACAGTGGAAATCCCTGCTATGAATCAAAACAGAGTATCCGAAGTACAGATCTGGATTATGGATAATATTGATGGACCAGACAAGTGAGTACAACAATAGTAAAAAATATATATATTTTGTAATTTACAATATACCATTTTCAATGTATAATTTTGAGGGGGCTATTCACTAAAGTCCAAATTGTTGCGTATAGGTGCGAATTTGCCAGATAAAGACAGTTGCAATAGGCTGCTACTGTCGCAGTTGCATCTTTATAATGAGAATATTGTCGCAGTCACGACTTTATTATTGGAAAATTGTTGCAATCTTAACATTAAAAAATTGTCGCGACTTTACAATGGGGAAATAGTAGCGGATTTGCTATGGGAATCTGTTGTTTGAGAATTCAACAGTTGAATTCACACCTTAGTGAATAACCCCCTATTTAAAAGATTAATAGTTCTCTACTACTCTATACTGTATAATGTTAAAGATAAGGGCCTATTGTAGTATATAACACATTAAATATATATGTTGACTAAACAGATAGAATAGCACAAAATACAACTATATTCCAGGTGTGAATTTGACTGTAGCAACTGCGACAATTTCCCCATTGTAAAGTTGTGACCGCGACAATTTTTAAAGTTGAGACTGTGACAATTTTCCATAGTAAACTCGCAACAATATTCTATCACAAATGCCTTTAGCTGGCAAATTCACACCTATACACAACATTTTGAACTTTAGTGAATAATCCCCTCTATGTGTAAGAAACAAAGCCACCAGCAACAAATGAAATACAACTTATTTCCAAACTACAAAGTCAAATGACAATTTCAAAGCAGTGAAAAAAGCCAAGTAACCAAAACATACGCATTTCACAAGTCAAACCAGCAACAAAGTATATAAAAGGCAATTATCATGAACAATGTATCAAAAACCTAATAACCCACCAACAATATATCCAAATGCTAAGTAGTCAGCAACAAATAAAACAAACCAAGTCACCAGCATAGAAACACTTAAATAGCAAAACCGAACAAGTTAAATAAAAGTCAAGTAGCACACAAGAAAAAATAATTAAAACAACACCTTAGCTGTGATGCCATACCCTAGCCCTGTGCAAAGGGGTGGGAACATATTTTTGAAAGGGAATCTCCAAGACCCACCTCCTCATTTCCTACCATCACTGTTGCTCAGTGAGATGAGGATGTAAAAGAGTAGTTGGGATATCTGGCTGCAAAGGGAAAATGACAAAGACTGACCTTGTTAATTATTTTAAGGGCTAGATGTTGCCTGAAATTTCAGTAAAGTAAGCAGGACACTGGTGATATTGTACTTGTTGGAAGTATGATCTCCATGCAAGGTAGCGGAGATGTTTACTGCTAAAAGGCTGCTTTTAATACCTGCATATAAGCCAGATTCTGAGACAGGGATGAGTTTACCGAGCAGCAATATGGGTAGGAGAAGAGAAAGCTCTGGTGGAGCACAATGATAGCTGCTCTTATACATATCTGCAGCCAATCTCCTATCTGTTTCCAGTTATTCCCCTTATCTGCTTTCCAACCCTGACATGACTGACCAAATAAGGACCTTTCTGTACTCTCATTCAGGGGAATTCTTCGACAGGGGAAATATTTCTTGAGGTCTAGTTACCCCTAACTACCAATCAGCATTCACTGTTATAGGGAAAACAGAATTCTGAAAGACAAATGCTGATTGGTTGCTGTGGGTTACTAGACCTCAGTAAATAATTGCACCTGTTGATGAACAAGCTACAATATGTGTTAGCATTGCATGTTCCAAGTTTGCTTTCAGTCTCTGTGGCCACATTGAATTCCGAAAACAATTAACATTGTCTTACTCTCCTGTTCAGTGAGATTTCTATAAATGGGTCCGGTTTAAAGGACATGTGGATCTGCAAATTATACATTACTGGAAATTGTTTATTCTTATAATCTACACTATGAAATAGCCAGTGGTGTCCCCGAATTGGAAGCAATTGTCTAATAAATGCTGTAACCTCCAAATATAGTGGATAAACAAAAACAAAGAAATGAAATGATCATCCCTATCAACACATCTGGACATTCCATATCACTGCTCTGCAGCGAGTGACCATTTATTTGGACAGCTGAATGCTTAGTTAAATTAGGCAATAACAGGTTTGGGATTTTGTTCCCTGTATGAGTATTGTAGCAAATTCAGTGTCATTCTAGCAGAAAATATATTTAAAAAGGCAACGTAGCTCTTCACAGTGATATGTTATCTGCTATTCTTACATTGACTGTAGGAACCTGTATGGATTTGCAGCCAACAAAGTATTATAATTGAAATCTCAGCAAGTCATTGTTATGTCTTTCAGGAATTCCTGCAATACAGATTCATCACTGGAATTAAAACAGTTAATTGAACAACATAATCTTAGTTTTTCCTGTGTAGACAACTACGTGTGAGTATAGATATTTTAATTTGCAGTGTATCATTTAAATTCTTAAGCCGGTGTTGTTTTTTTTTCTGAATGCTACTTTTCAATAATAATTTCTCTACTCCGTCATTTAAAGCCTTACTCGTATGGTAATTTAAATGGGGGAACTACCAAACACAGAGAAGGGATTATTTAGTTAGAGTACTGTCAACATGTATATTGTTGTAAATCAATATATACTTTTTTTTTAATGTAATGCAATTTTCCTCTAGAAATCTAATATTGTACACTTTAAAGGGAAAGTATATCTTGATACAATTCTTTTACTGATCATGTACTATACATTATAAAGCTCTTTTGTTAAAATCAGGCTTCTGCAGTTTCTGAGAGATGGTTCCAGTTGCAGTTGGCAGTGCAGTCTGACATATTTGCCACATCCATCTTTTCTTTTTAGCCCGTAGCAATATTTTCCATAAATTGTAAAATCACAACGCTACCAACATATGCTGCAGACAAATAAACGATGTATAAAATGTTATATTTTTTTACCAAGTATGTCAGATCTCTTACGTTAAATGAACAGCTATAGTCCTATTACATACATATTTTAAAATGGTGATACTTACCCTTTAACAGTTTATTACTTGCAGTGTTTAAAAATGTGAAATTATTACAAGGAAATGCTGTAGAATAACTCTCTGGACACTAAATACTATGAGCTACAGCTAAGCTCTTTTCTTCGAATCATTGCTTTTGGCCAAAAGCCTAGAACATCCACAAAGGAGACATTATTATCAGCTATGCAAGAATAAAGATTTGTGAATTTACAATTTTTTGTTACATTTACATTGTTAGGATGCACTGTTAACCATGCATATAAAATAAATACTGGTATGAAAGATGGTTATCTGTTTCCATCAGCATTAAAAACACATCTCTTAACCATGCTGAATTATATTATGGGAGTGATAAAATTTTATGATACTTCTAGTGCCAGTCAAATGCAATATCAAGATAAAAAAAAGTAAGCAATATAAATTGCTACCACCTGCTTGCATTAAAGGAACAATTTCCAACAGTTTTTTCCTCCCATCTAATTACTACTTAATTGAGTTAGAAGTAGGTTCTAAACACACCTCCACAAACATTGCAAGATACATTTTGGACCTTATTGTCTAAAGTACAAATTCATCCCACTACAATGTGAGTCGCATCGCAAAATAGTTGCGGATTCACTTCTCCTTATTCATGAAACACTGGATTGACTTGTCGAACAAGCGGACAACAATGAACATTGTTGGATGTCTTGCTTGGTGTAATCAGTCTGACAGCAGTGGGATGTGGAGTCATGCGAATTGATGTGAATTCCCCCAATGAAATGCAGTGATGTCATCCTCACCATATTCCAATAACTGTATATAAGTGAATATTACATCCCTTTCTATGTCTCCCTGTCCCTAGTTCATCTTCACAATGTGCCACTAACTGTATATAAGTGAATATTACATCCCTTTCTATGTCTCCCTGTCCCTAGTTCATCCTCACAATGTCCCACTAACTGTATATAAATGAATGCTACATCCCTTTCTATGTCTCCCTGTCCCTAGTTCATCCTCACTATGTCCCACTAACTGTATATAAGTGAACAATACATCTATTTCTATGTCTCCTTGTCCCTAGTTCATCCTCACAATGTGCCACTAACTGTATATAAGT
>WMED01005249.1:0-19483 GCA_019650415.1 Pipa parva
TGTGAAGGAAGCATCGGGGGAAGCATCGGCTGCCGGCTAATTGCAGCAGAGCTCATGCTGTGACTGTAATCAGTTGGTTCCATATAAGGTAAGTATTTTAACAGTTCTTTTTTATTTTTTTACTTTAGGTCTCCTATAAACTTTGACTTAATCCCTTATTTAATTGATAGGTCTGATAAATAAGAACACAATCAAACTGAAAGCATTGAGATCGGACTCACCATTAAAAAGTTATAAGCTCCAGTATTGCATTGTTCCCTAACAGTACAAGGCATCCATTTTGATGTTTTGCACACTTCTCCACCCTCTCTCAGACACTAACACAAAATGTGGCACAGGTTTTTATAGAGCCGAATGGCTGAGGGAAGGAAGGGCATGTCCAAAACAGCAAAATGGATGCCTTGTACTGTTAGGAAACAATGCGAGTGCGTTAAGTTTTATTATGTTCTTATCTGTCAGACCTACTGGTTGAATAAGAAATAAAATAAGAACAATATTAAAATTCTTTTTTCTTTGCGATAAATATTGAAACATTAATAAAACAATATAACAAAATATTCTTCATGAGCTCTAAAAAAACATACATTTTCTCAGATTCTTTGTGTATTAGCTTCTATTTGTAATGATAATTTAGGCTGGGAAATACTTATGACCGCATACATTGAAATTTTAGTAAAAGGCATTAATATAATGTGTCCCTCTTCCCCGATGTTGTTATTTGTGTTTTTTCTCCAGTGATTATTACAATAATCACTCCAGCAGTATTAATGGTTTTACTCTACCAGTAAGCAGTAATGTGTTTCCCCATAGAATCTATTTTTTTTTTTTTTTTGTTGACTATAATTAGCAGAAAATTATTAAATGTCAACCCTCAGAATGAATAGAAAAGAAAAAGTAACCCAGACAGAAAAATTAACCACAATGCCGAGCGGAATATAACAGCACATGAAAGAGTGGATTCTGAGTAAATAAAGGGATACAGAAAGCTGCAATTAAGAAATTACACTCAATTAAATAGCAAGCGGAAGAACATTGAGGATTCACAGACATCGAGCATGGAGGAGCATGCCTGAGATATAGGAAAACTGATTGGGTGATGCATGGTTTAGCACTAAAATACAGTGCTCTGACTTTATTAGTAGGTCAGGGATATTAGACTTTCCCCTGAGCAATTGTGACCTAATGCTGCTAATATTCTCAGACAGCTTAAGGTTAAAGAATAGATAGGAAGTAACCAGCAATCAAATATATGCAGAGTTAGGATAGCAGAGTCGAACAAATGTGGATTCAGCACTGTGCTTTTATTGAACCAAGTGCTTCATGACATGTTACTGCCACTAATGCCCATTATAAAATGACACTGTGTAACCAAATCCATACACCTAAGTCCTCTGATAAATCCAATATTGTGTAGTGGAAGTGTTGGAGTCCAATGTGCAGGTTGATCCCTGGTGATGTGCTTGTCTTTACCTGCTGCCCTATAAGACATTATATTGGGGTACTTCTGCACTGTATGGGGCATTATGGGGAAGGAACTGCTGCACTGCATTGGGTGGGAAGAGTGATGATGAGGGAGGGAACTTTGGCATTTTCGTGAGGGCACCCTTGAACTGTGTACCTGCACTGTGTATAATACAGGCACTTTAACAGCCAATCACAGCCTTCCAAAATCATAGGATATGATGGGTAGTGTTTGACAAAAATATTATTTTATGGTGCAAAAAAATTTGAAGATAAAGTTACAACATGAAAAGAAATGCGTGTGTCTGAGAGTGAAAGGGGGCGTATTTAAAACAGCAAAATGCATGCCTTGTACTGTTAGGGAACAATGTAATGCGGTAGTTCATAACTTCCTATTGGTGAGTCAGATCTCAGTGATTTAATGGTCTTATTTATTTAAGTTCAAACAGTCATGTAAAGGCCCAAATTCATATTTATTCGACACTTCCCAATCTTCATATATTCAGCAAACTCTGCAATGTGGCAAATTTGCAAACCAATTTCGATGCTTATGACTGTAGTGGATTTACAGAGCTCTTGGCATCCCTTGCGTGCACAGGTAATTTTGCCTATTCAACAAGCACTTGAATCTGTCACAATAACACATTTGGCATTGTGTGCTGTGTCACATTTGCCATTTTTACTTTGCTAGATTAAAGTTGTGAATTGGGGGGGCTAATGACAGGGCTTATACAGTTGTGACCACATCAGTAGCCATCTGTTGTGTAGTGTGCAACTATCATTTGCTAGCAAATTCACCACATCGCAAATTTGCAACCAATTCAGTTGCAGTCTAATCTGTAATTAGTGACCCTTGTTAGCTGGTGAATTCGAATCACAGACTTTGCCGAATACCCAAAATAGGAAAATGACAAATTAACACCTTTACATGACAATTTGGACTTTAGTCAATAACCCCCAGAGTGTTTAGCTATTGATATATGTGGACAGGTGTGCAAATAGGATCCAGGCATGAGCTGTCAAATTGCATATGAATTTTCATGAATTTGAATGTTTGCTGAATATCCAAAGTTGGAAAAGTGGTGCAAATTCATTTATGTATGAGACAAATAACCCCCTAGGTCGTTATTGCTTTCACAGGAATCAAGACATTAAAGGGAAACTAGAGCTCGTTTTATCTAGAGTGATTCTTAAGAGGGGAGATACTTACTGATTGGGTTTTACTCTCCAGCACTGCCTCCTGCAGTCTGTGATCCTTTTCAATTCCTGTTCAAACTTATTGTGGTGAGCATGCCATGACTATAGAGTCATGTTTTAATTATTACTTTATGTAAGCATTCATTTGCTCTAATGACGTTTTCCAATCCATTTTACAACATCAGGGTTTTTCATTGGATAACTCAGCATTCTCATGATTCCAATTGCTAAAGGGACATATATCTAATATTCCTGACTCTCTCTTTCAGTACTAAACCATGCGCAGCCTATAAGCTTCCTTGGAGCTCACCTATGTCTCTGTGTGGCCTAATATCAATGTAAAAAAGCCTCAAGTGGTGTCTATAAATCTCTTATTGAATGGGTTTTCTTAAATACAATAGTTACCTCTGTATCCACCTGCATTATTATAATACTACCCTATTACAGTATTACCCAACTTATCCTTGGCTCATATCACCTTTCGTGTAGAAACATTGATAAGAGGCAAATGTAAATGATGTAATCAGTAAATAGTGGAATGTCTATGTTTAGGAGAGCTCACTATATTGGCAAGATAAGCAGTGCATAGTGTGATACGTGCTCAGTACATGATTCAGAAGTGGAAATAACCGTAGAAATCAGTGTGAAGGAGATGATTACAAACCCTAGCTTCATGGAATTTTACACTGGGTCGAGACACATTTGTCTGGAAAACAGCCCCACAAAGTGCACAGAAGCTGCACTTATGAATATTTATGTTAGCCATTTACACTACTTGCCTCTCTTTATTGCATTCTGAAAATGAAAAGAAAAAGTGTTTGATGACTTTGTATTAGGAGAACAGCAGTTCCGAAGTGCCGTAATGTTTGTTTTGAGGAGGGAAGCGAGCAATGCCTCATAATTAAATTGCTGTTATAATAGTTTATTTATGAACTCCAACACTTTCCAGAGCTCTGTACAATGGAAATACCAAACCATAACAAAATATTCAGATTTTGTCCACCGGTGCTGAGTTAACGACTGTGTAATAGAATGCAGAGGATTCTGGGACTCTTGACTCCAAAGCATGACATAATAAACTTTGGTTATCCTTGACATGGAGAATTTAGTATATATCATATAGATTGGGAGGATACGTATGTAAAGGGATACTGACACTAACATTTTTTTTTTATTAATTTCTAAAAAAGGGGAAAAAAAGAGAAATTCACATAGTTAAGAAATATATAGCCCTTTTTACTGCTTACATATGAAATTGTATCTCCTGGTGTTTATGTGCCTCCAAGTCATATGGTTTAGCTTTCGTCCTTCAGTGATTATTTATTTGAGAAACTGAGGCTATTTTTTAATAATAATGCAATGTTATTAAATGGCATTATCATCACAAATTCTTTCATTCATATATAATCTTATTTCAACACAAATCAATTCAACTGTTTCTCCAGCCTGAGTTTAACCCATTACTTTGTGTTAGCCTCGGCCCTCATAGTCAGTTTGATTACTCTTTTATTAATAGTCAAGCTGAATCTACCACTCACTATACTCTATGTAAAAATTGCTATCTGTCAACCTCCTCAATGCATGTATGACCTGACCCCACTATAAAGTAATAAGCAGACTGCCATGATAGACTTTAAGAGATAGTAAATATAGGTGAGTTATTCTGCGTGGCGCAATAGATGGATGAGGAAGTAGTTACTGGATTGAAGTCATGTACTAAAATGGATCTAGTTCTATCAAGGACACATTGATAGACACATATTCTTAACCCTATACTCCCAGACCTTTAACTTTTATTTTTAACTGTACAGTAGCTGGCAGCACATCAGCTACATAGTGCCAATGTAAGTTGCTTACTGCCCAGTAGTTCAAAGGTTGGATCACCCTTAGAAGGTGATAAGATCCTGTTGTCCATGAACTGATCTTTACTGGTAAATATGGTTGTTTGGTCCTCTCACAGAGGATGATCATTGAGCAGTTTGGTGTAATAGACCAATGTTGGGAGATAAGGGATCAGGTTACTTAAGGTATGGGTTGCCTGATCTGTCTGGTGTCTATTCTAATGTAAAATTTATTTTAGGCTCCATCTATTTTATGTCCTTACATAATATTATGACAGAATGTGTATGGCTCTTATGTGCCTTTATATAAATGTCAAATTCTTTGATTAATGAACAACACATTAAATCCTTATGCCATAAATAAGGATAGGTCTGTGTTTGTGCTGTCAGGAGAGGCATGCATGGTCCTTTAATCTATCTAGAAAAAGAGATAAAGTCATGCGTTTCTCATACATGACAAGGAAGACTTATATGCCGCACAAGGAACTTATTCATCAGAATGAGAATTTGACTGTAGAAGTGAATTCTCTTCACTCTACCAATAGTTGCAAATTCGCTTCTCTTTATTTATTAAGCGGGGGACCCATAGTGAAGAAGTGAACAGCACTGGATGTAGTTTATTGTGTAGTGGGCTGTAGTCAGTCCAATAGTAGTAGCCCTGCCATCATCCCCCTAATTTTCCACTCTGATCAGGTGAAGTTCAAATTGGTCATAAATTCATCACGTGGCAGAATTTGATAAATACGCTACGCCAAGATCGGAAAGTGAAGAATGGATGAAGTTTGACCTTTATATCACTTGCCTATATTCACGTATTCATCAATCTCTTTGATGTGGTGAATTTGCGACCAGTTCAGACACTTATGATAGTGGAAAACTTACTTCCATGAATAAGCCTACTTTTCATGACTGTGCACATGACAGGAAGTGCTTTCACTTTTTACACACTCATTAATTAAAGTGATGTAACTACAAACTCTCACTGCCAATCTACAATGTGAGAAAGCTGATAAAGAAGATTTTAACAGCAGTTAAACCCATAAGAAAACAACATAAAAATAATCTTGACAAGTGCTGTATTTAAATAATTGCTGCATCAAACCAAGTGGTCAGTTTTTATTTTCATAGTGTTATTGGACCTTTAAGATATTGTTTGGGTTAGTACCTCAGCCAGCAAGCCAGCATTTGCCTTGTCCTCAGTCACACCAGACCCTTCACCCTGAACGCTACTGCCTGTGACCTCCTCTGTGTTCCCACTTGTATTAGTCTAATGGGGAAGTCTGTACAGGGATTAATTTAATGCATTTGCAAAGCTGCATACACCCACTTTCTCCCTCAAATGTTGTGTCCCTGCAGGACAACCCTGTGAGGAGCTTGCCATAAGTCTTCTTGCAGTGATGAAGATTCTAGAACCTTCCGTGAATTCACACCTTTGCAATTCCTTTCAGCCGGCTGCCATGATATTTTGCTAAAATAAATTAGCAGCTCCAGGAGGAACAATCTAAGCACGATGAGCCTGGTGTCACTGGGTCCTACTGCTACACAGATCTGCCATGTGAGAGGCATATAAAAAAATATAGGAAGGCAGGAAGAAAACCATGAAAATGTCTAAGCATGAGAGACATGGGAATCTTATGTGGTTCTGTTCTCTGTATACGAGGAAATCAGACATGCCTGTGTTTATATTGACCCCTGCACTTAGGGGGTTATTCACTAAAGTCTGAATTGTTGCGTATAGGTGCGAATTCGCCAGATAAAGACAGTCGTAATAGGCTGCTACTGTCGCAGTCGTGTCTTTATAATGAGAATATTGTCACAGTCGTGACTTATTTTGGGAAAATTGTCACAATCGTAACATTAAAAAAATTGTCGCGGATTTGCTATGGAAATCCGCTGTTTGCAAATTTGACAGTCGAATTCCCACCTTAGTGAATAAATCCCCTAGTCTATTGCAATGCCAGGTAATTATAAGTTGTTTCTACCCAATTCATTGATCAAAGAAGTAGTTTCAGATCATTGGCTAAAAGTTACCTTGTCTAAAGTTACAGTAAATGCGTTAATAAAATGTTCCATGCTATATACATAGTATTATAAGATTGTCAGAGGAGACATTACAATTATATATCTTTATAATATAACTGTACACTCACAGAATGTAAATAGTCTAAACAATCAAGTTTTAATGTATCGCTTTGTTCACAACTTTGACCTTTTTCAAGCAAAAAAGAAGATAAAAGCTGTGACTGAAATGTTGTATTGCTTTTTTGCGCATTATATAGATACTATGTGATTATAATAAATACACACAGTTAATCAGTTAATGGCCTTGTATTTGTATTCCTGGTTGGCTACTGGTTCAATCCACTATCTATAAAAAGCAAACAAAAAAAACAAAAAAAATAAGCAGACTTGTTTGAAAGCAAAGCATATATTATACAATGATCAGAATTCTGATCCTGTGAGTTCCATTCACTGTGGGAGATGTGATTATATATTATATTGTACTGTATAATTACATAATTAGTATAACAAAAACTTTTTTTTTTAACTTCCAGATTTAGAACGGGGGTAAATCATATCACAAGAAGAAAAAGGAATACACTACTAAATCATACATTATAGAGTGCACAAACGAGGTATAAATATGTTAGAATATAGCCATGTGAACTATCAAATAAGAATTAGTGTACACAGACTTAGTGGGGTAATTCAGCAAGGTGCGAACTCACCTTGCAATCCTTCGATTCATCTCGCCAAAATGGTTACACGGAGTCGGATTCGGCTCACCTCGTGACCACTCAAGTTGCCTCGCCGAGACTGGAATACCTTTAAAGCATTCGCTGATGTCCGCCTGTAGGACAGAAGTGAGCACATAACCATTTTGGCGAGGTGAATCGAAGGATCACAAGGTGAGTTTGCACCTTGCTGAATTACCCCCTTAGGGGGTTATTGAATAATGTCTGAATTGTCACCTAAAGGTGTGAATTCGCCACTTCCATATATTTGGGTATTCCGCAAACTCGGTGATGTGGCAAATTCACCAGCTAATGACAGTCGCACTCTGTAAAATAGACGGCTACTGATGCGGTTGAGACTTCACTATGGGAATACTGACGCGGTCGTGAATTTGCTGTTGGAATCCACTGTTTAGTCAATAAGGAATAGAGAATCAGAGTGTAGCCACCCGAAGTGATGAAAATTCACTTTGACAGTCAAATTCTGACTTTGATCAATAAGCCCCTCTATATTTTAAATTGAAGCATTTTCTTTCATGTTATAGTTATGCATCTTGGATATTTTAGACTTCAGTCCCAAAGAGAATGTTATCAGGGATGGACAATCCCACCAGATGATGACCTGATGGGCTTCAGTATTGGTTGGCCAAAGCTGAGTCTTGGTTTCCAGCAAATTAAAACTGATTTATCATTTATTATGACCATTCTGATATTGACCATTCTGTGCTTGTTATTATTGTTTGATACTATAGTTTTTGTGAGTAGGTGGTGGGCCATAGGAATTGGTTTATCTGTTCAGTCCGACGCTGAATTTTAGTCCTTAATTACACAGAAATAAAATATAGTGGGTATACTTACTGAATACAATCAACCCGGTGAGTTTCAACTAAAATGTGTATTTTTTGTTGGTGGCTATATACAGTAACATTCATTCTTAAACCAGATTACGTTTTCACTCTGAAACATTAAAGGGGTACTAAAGTTTTGTTTATCTAGGGGTTTTACTTAAGAGGATGGAAGATGCTTTCCAATCAGCGTTTTAATCTCAAGTGCTTCTTCCTTCTGCCGCTATCAGGCCGATCTCTTCTTCTCTGCTTAGCTCTGCGATCCTCTTCACCTCTTGCTTTCTCTTCAGACTCACTGAGGTGAGCATGTTCAGGAGCAGATTTACATAAAGGGGGGAATTCACCATAGTGCGAAGTGAGGTCCGGATCCTTCGCCTCACTTCGCGCAGACTGTTATGTGCTCGCTGATGTCCTGCACGCGGACATCAGCCAACGCTTTAAAGGGATTCCAGTCTCGGCGAGACCACTCGAGTCTGTGTGAAGTGAGGTGAAGGATCCGAACTTCACTTTGCACTATGGTGAATTCCCCCCAAAAAGTCTAAGTAGTGTATCTACAATACTTTAATTGTGAACCTTCTCATTATGACATGTTCCAGGCTAAATGAGCCCTTTAAGTGTTGGTTGTAGAGTTGTTGTAGGAATGCAGCATATGCAGTTACTTCGGCTTCCAGTGATGAGATAAGCACAGCACAGACAGATAGGATTACTCAGGAAATGAACCCTTCTGTTTCATCCGATCAAAGCAGCCAAAACTGGTGACATAACTAGGCAAATCATGCAAAAACACTAAGAAATATCCTTTAAAAAAAAAAAAAAAAAAAAGCCTTGGTGAATTGTATCAAAATCGGTGACAAAACATAAAAACTGCAAAAGGGAGATTTTTGTCCTTGATAAACTTCCTCTAATGAGTTAAACTGGAAACCAAAGTTAGTAAAGAGCAGTTTAAATCTGCTTGGATATCTGCCACATCCAGAGAAAGTGAAGGGATTGTTGTATTCCCTTATTAAATCATTGTCTTGCTTTAAATCTTCTTCTGACAATAATGTTCACTGTTTGCTTAACACACATGAATGAATGAAAAGCTCAGAGCTTATTACATCGGAATTAAAGTGACCTGTTTTAAGAAACTTTCATCCAGGATTCATTAAAGCAAAAAAATAGAAAAATAACAGGGAACAAGATACACTTGGCAGTTAGAGCAATCAGGCATGAAAATGTGGCAGGAAGAAAATCATATTAAATATTATATTTTGTTGCCTTTATTTTATGAAAATGAAAAATACTAAAAGCATCAGCTTACCATGTATGTACTATATGTACTGTATAATTTTATTTATAAAGCACCACAAACATACGCAGCGCTGTACAGTTCAAAATAAAAATAAAATACAGACATAGATAATTGCATTAAACAATACAGTATAAGATACATCACTGTAAGTGCTATGTTGAGGTTGACACAGAAGGTTGGAGGTCCCTGCCCCATAGAGCTTACAGTCTAAATGGGAGGAAGACTTACATAAACAGATGGGTTATAAGAGCTGTGACAATGTGTTGAAACACAAGTCCATAAATAAATAAAAATCATAAATGGCAAAGTATTAAATAAAATTTATACATAAAAATCAGTGATAAATATCAGTGCTAGTGCTCCAAAAGGTAGGACTTCAGTTTGGCTTTCAAAGTGCAAAGAGAATGTTCCTGGTGAAGATAAAGGGGTATAGAATTCCAGATGTGCGGGGCAGAGAGAGAAAATGGTTTAATACGAGAAAGGGCAGTAGTAGTGTGTAGCATGCAAAGCTGGTTGCTTTAGGAATAGCACAGTTGACGTCTAGGAATGTACAGGCATAAGAGAGAGGAAATGTAGGGAGGGGCAATAGAGTGAAGTGCCTTAAATGTCAAAAGGAGAATATTGTAAATGATTTGTTTGCTTACAGGGAGCCAAGAAGTAGAGAGATATTGGGAGAGAGGCTGTCCCCTCCATGGAGAGAGGAGGACAATTCTACCATCCAGCAGGAATCTATTCCAGTGATTCCTGGCTTCATTCATGTATACCTTCTATTAACAAAAAAGTTCCTTTTTACCTTTTACATAATGATTGAATTCTTTTGCTTATGTGATATTTAAAGGATCGGTAACGAACCCCAAAAAATTAAAAATGACCATTTGCCTTGGCATGACAGTTATTCTGCATACTACTGTTTTCTTTGAAGGTGAATTTCCTATGGAAATTTAGATCATGCATAAAATACCTCAGAAAGCCTAATTTGGCCGCAACCAGCAGAGAGAGAGAGACTACAGAAACCAATAAAAATACATTTTTTACAAGCAGTGGATAGAAATAGAAATACCCTGTTGTTCCAAATGATAATTTTCATTTTTATGGTGTTATGAATCTGTTAAAGTTCACACTCTGCAGTAAACAGAAAATACCCATAAACATTATGCTCACATTTTCGGTCAGCCAAGGGCCAAATGGCAGTTTGTGGGTCATCTGGCCACACACATTTGAGGCCTTAATTAAGGATTATTAAGTGAACATTAACAAACAATGGCCAGGTGGATTGAAATATTGTTCAAGAAAGATTACCATTTTAAAAGGATACTTTTGTAAATATTCTTGTGTGTGAGTGAATGTAGAAGTTATCAACCATGGTATGCATCGATTGTTAATTTAATAACGTGTTGGAAAACCATCTTCACTCACCATGAAATGAATGAATAAAATCAGCAGGTGGGAGGCATGTATGAGACATATATGAGACATATATGAGACATGTATGAGGCATGTAGGAGACATGTAGGAGACATGTATGAGATGTGTTTGAATGATCATGATCTAAAATTGCACCAAAATCACAGCAAGTTTAAACAGATTTCTCAGCCTCTGAGAAGCTTTTGCAAAGTTGCTGATGTAAATGAGGCCTAATAATTATCTTAATGCTAGAAACAAGACATCTATTTCAAATGCAGGAAAAAACAAAACCATACTAAAGTGAAATATTTGAATTGCCAACTGAATAACTCTGATTATGATTCTGTATTTCCTAGTTGGTAGTGGTTTGCATAGAAGATGCAGTCTGGGCTAAATAAATCTTTGTTCCTAAATAACCTTGCTGAATGATTTTAGCACATCATCTTACACACAGAGGCTGTTGTATTAAAGATCTTTTGCATATTTTATATTTTGTTGCTAGATTTCATTCTGTTCCCTCTAGTGGTGTTAATAACACAATATTATCCCATTTTACACCTCAACCTGAAAGCATATTTTCTTACCTGTATCTATGATATATATTTTTTTCTTTTTAAATTCCTTACCTCTCACCCACAGCAATACATTAGCAGTTCTTTAAGGATCCTAGAATGTAATCCTCAATAGGAAAACATGTTAAAGAATAAATAGGTTAGTAGAAATAGTTAAATTGCCTAGTATGGTAAAATGTTTGCAATGTAACGGATTATTTTCGGCAGTAGTCACAATGCAGGAAGGGTCCCAGTTTACAAATAGATTTGAACACCTAATAAACTCGGAAAAGGAAGTTTCTCGCGGTAAATATCACGAGATTTTTTTTCTATCAATATTTACTGACAGAAACTTTTCGACTGAGTTTTTCGATTGAATTTTTCGATGGAAAGGTAGCCATACTTGACATTAGTAGAATGGCTACCTTTCCATCGAAAAATTCTTTTAAAAAACTCAATCGAAACGTTTCTGTCGCTAAATATCAATCGAAAAAAAAATGGCAGCGATCTCACGGGAAGAACTTGGAAAAGTGAAATTGGCCTTTTCTGAGATTATTAAATTTCGCCCTCTAGAGACAGGCAGTTGTGGTTAAACTATAGTATACAGTAGGCCTTTTAGAAGTTTCATATTGTTGTATTATGTTGTAAAATCTTGCATACAGTATGCTGCAGGTACTGTACTCTGTATTAATGGAATATTCCAAAGGTTGTTTATTTCATTCATCTAAAAAACATTGCAGTGGAGCTGAATCATTTTAATCCAACTGCTTTTTAGATGCTACATCCAGATTTGCATTCTAAAAAAAACATCTGAATGCTCCAAAGCAGTGTTTCCCAAAGTTGTTCTGTTTGTTGCCCAGTTATTTTTGTGCTTTCTCCTTCGTGATCAGGCACGAAGGATAAGCACAAAAATAACCGGGTCACAAGAGCGCCGCTCATGAAAATTCATGAGCGGTGCCGTGCGCATGCGCGAAGTCCCTTACCTTCGCGCATGGCACCGCTCATGAATATTCATGAGTGGCGTTCGTGACCCGGCATTTCATTTCGGTGGCCCGGTACCGGTTCGCGACCCGGCATTTGGGAAACACTGCTCCAAAGGATAATCATTACCTTCACTTAAAAGGAGGTGGCACTAAAGGACTCAGCATAGAGAGAGAACAAACATGTAGGCATGACCTTGTTATTGGGGGTATGGATAGATATAGTCATGGCAGTGCAATGGCTCAGTGGTTAGCACTGGGTCCTGGGTTTGATACCATCATAGGGGCTAATTCACCATGGTGATATGCGCCCGCTGATGTCCTGCACGCGGACATCAGCGAGCACATTAAAGGAATTTCAGTCTCGGCGAGGAGACTCGAGTGCTCTTGCCGAGACTGAAATCCCTTTAAAGCGCTCGCTGATGTCCGCGTGCAGGACATCAGCGGGCGCATATCACCATGTGCGAAGTGAGCTGAAGGCTTCGCAGCTCACTACGCGCAATGGTGAATTAGCCCCATAGAGTTTGTATGTTCCACCCAAATTACTACACCTATTTATTCAAGTTTTTTTACTTAATTGTAAAGGGCATAGGCTAAACTAAAAAGTTAATCTCTGCAAAGCAAAAGCTGCAGAAGATGTTGTCATTATACAAATAGGCAGAAAGAATAATTAAATAATTGCTACAGGAATATTTGTTTTAGTATTATGTACCCAAAAAAATACACAGTATCAAGATGAAGGCAGCGGACACTTGGATGATTAATACCTCCAAACTCCACAGCAAGGTAATGACGGTGCTATGGTAATATATCATTTCCCAGACCACAGAGCAGAGGTGATCTCTGTATTATAAAGCTAGCCTTTTTTTTTTTTGGTTCTCTATAAATATGCAGTTAATGGGATACTGTCAATACAATAATTACACTGATTTTCCTTTGTTTTGAAACATTTACATTCCACTTTTGTTATTTGCATTGGGAAGTATATTTCCTGTTGTTACTTCCTTCATAGACAGAGGATTATACCCAACAGTCTCAGACTTATACAAACTTCTTTATCTCAAAGGTTCTTGGGCAGAGAGACATGAGTAGATTTTAGCAGGCAGTACCATCACGTAGAAGGTGCGTGTGTGTGGGGAGGGCAAATTGGCTTCTGACCTTCTATTCTTTCAGTTCCTGGGAATTGACATGCTGTGTATAAACAAAATGGTGCGCCAGGCTGATTTAAGTTCTAAATTGTGGTTGGTTTCCAATGACAAAAAAATGATTGATTATTAGTGGGTTATTCACTAAAGTTCAAATTGTTGCGTATATGTGCGAATTCGCCAGATAAAGACAGTCGCAATAGGCTGCTACTGTCGCAGTCGCATCTTTATAATGATAATATTGTTGAAGTCGCGACTTTATTAAAATTTTCACGACTTTACAATGGGGAAACTGTCGCAGATTTACTATGGGAATCCGCTGTTTGCAAATTTGACAGTTGAATTCGCACTATAGTGAATAAGCCCCTTAGTTATAAAATAGCCTGATACTATACATTGTTAATCCAAGCCACTGCCTACCTCTGTTCCTAGACTTTCTACTTCAATAAAGGGTCATCACTGAATTAATTTAAAGTAACCTAATTTCTGCTAAAGGATTTCCTAAATGATTATTAATAAGAATCATATTGTAAGTGTACTTTCCCAGAAATTCTAAATATTCAGGCATTTCAAAACACCCAAACGGACAACTTGGTCTGCATTAGCTAAACAAAGATTTGCTTTCCTTAGTTAAGGAAAGTGGAAGGTTAGAGGTTTAACTAAAAATTACTTTTCTTCCTAGAGAAGGAAATCCACCTCATACATTTAATAGGTTAACACTTGAACAGTTTTACTTTTCAAATGCTTGGTTTATATTTCAAGTCTCTCAATCACTGATAGGCACATTAAGATGGTGTTTGATGTGCATTTGGCATAAGAGAGTTGCACAGGAGCAATATGAAAGAGCAGTAGAGGTAAAGAAATTATCAATCAAGGAAGAAGGAAACTAAGGAGCTGCTGTATATATATAGAGGTTCATCTCAACAAGAACATCAGAAAAAGAGCCAGGGATAGTGACACAAGAAGGATGAGAGGATGATGTTCTCTTTAAGTAAAAATTATTCAGCCACAGATGTTTCAGGAAAGAGCAGAAGGGAGATTGGTAAGTACAGTTATCTTAATAGGATCTGAGCATGCTTAATAGTTTTACATCTTGTGCAAGAGAAGTGAGAGAACATAGTGTATCATAAACATATTTCTGGGAAAGATATTCCAGGACTTTGTAATACTGATAGAGCAGTAAAGAAAGAATGGTAGCAGAAATCATTTACCCTATGCCAGGTTCCCTTCACCAACTGATGAATAATAGTCCTATTCTAAGTAAGCAGGACTGGGTAGTGGACCTGATAATAATATCTGTTTTCTCATGTTATAGATTAGTTTGCTTTTGGTCACACAGTAACAAACTGTTATGTGGGGTGCCAGTATAGTATTAAAACTGTACTCTTGCTGCTACCGTCTGTTAAGCAGACAGAAAGATAAGAAATGAAAAAATAATTATATCATGAAAATCAGGCCTCAGGAAGAACAGCTAAATAATTAAACACACACTCAAAAAAACAAAATTAAATAGAAAAATTTTTTAAGATAAACTGGAAACTGTCTGAGGTTTTACTGTCTGCAATAGAGAAAAATATATTTTAAGGTGAATGTTCTCTTTAACTGTATAGTCACCCAAAAAGAATAGTCAAATATATGTGGGTCTCAATGACAGCAAAACAGAAGTTGCGGGCAAAATATTCATATAGGTTAGGAAGGGGTGCTAGGCTTAATGTGATACAAATATAAGGCAAAAACTGCAGTTCTGAGGTCCTCCTTACTTCATGCTTTCTCTTCTCCTTACTTCATGCTTTCTTTTCAACATCACTGAGTTGAGTAAGTGCAGAAGCAGTATTGCCAGAATCCTGCTTCTGTGCTTGCATGACTGATGCTGAAGAGGAAGCACGATGTGGAGAAGATCAAAGTGCTGGAATTGAAAAAAATAAGGTCTGATTAATACTGCACAAGGAGCCAGTCCTGGAGAAAATTTTGTGATCTGTAAGTATTCTAACCCCCCTCCTTAAGAATTATCCCTAGACTTGCAAGCCTTAATTTCTCCTTTAAACCACTGCAAGCAATCAAACACTTGTAAATACCAACTCTTAAGTTCCCACTTATGTCTGTAAGGATGTGATTGTAGGACTGGATATAGAAACAGACTAAAATTTCAGCAAGCCATAATTCAGTGAGATGTGTGAATCTAACTCAAGCAAATATGTTAATGTGATCAGTAAAGGAAAAACTGATTGTTTCCATAGAAGCAGATGCATCTACTGAAAGCTCTAGTTGTAATAGTTGTAACACATGTAAAGGTCCCCAGAACTTCTTACTAAACATACTTTATTGTACTCCTTTTTAAACCAACCTAAAGTAACCCCTTTGCAGTCTCTCCAAGTGCACCAACAATACCGCATAATAAAGGTGCGCTGCTACTGGTCACATGACCTGTCCAAAGGAGCAGTATGTAACTTCTGCATTCCCAGAGTGGAATGTCTCAAGTAGGCTTCCAAATAAAGTCATGTGACCTAGCACCAATATGCCTCCAAAGGGCAGGGTGGATCACAACAAACAAATAAGACATAAAAAGCACTCATCCAAAAGAAAATCAAATAGCGTCACTTCCTTTATTATGTCTCATTGTAGGTGCACTTGGAGACAATGCAAGTGGTTACATTAGCACACCACATAATACTCAGATTAGTTTAGACTTGGACTGCCATACAGATATATCCTTCTGACAAAGCTGGTCCAGGTAACCAGGGAAACGTGTAGAGGTTTTGCTGTAATATGATGTTTTTGAAAGCACTTCCTTTCAATAAATGCATTTTCTTCATAATAATATAGTAGAAGTAAAGGCTTGTTCATTCCACACGTAAATTTTAATGGTGGAGAGGGAGAAACACTTGTAGGTAGGTCTTTAATACTCCAGCACTGTCTCCTGCACTCTGTAACTTGCTCTGGACATTTGCTGTGATCCTCTTAAAGTGCACCTGTCACCTCAAAACTCAAATACTAAATTAGGTTCTACTAATGAAATAAACATTGTTTTAAATATATATGTATTGTAAGAAATGTACCTTTATATAGTATTTCTCTTTCATTTTCCCTGTCAGCCCTGCTTCTCGAGTCAGGTTGGGCGGGGCTAAAAGGACAACTGACATTAAAGGTCCTCCAATCAGATCCCTTAAATCACAGTCTAGTTATTATTTAAAACAGTGATCCCCGACCTTTTCTGGATCGGGGACCGGTTTTCCATTCCAGAAAAGATTTTGCAGACCGGCTGGAGGGCCCAATGTGTGTTGATGGAAGCATGATGATGATGTGCTTCATGTGCATGCTTCACCATCAGGTGGCCCAGTGGTGAGGGGCCCGTGGACTAGAAGAGGTCTGCGGTTCAGCATTTGGGGACCCCTGGTTTAAACTCATAATAAAATAATATGACAAGTGACAATATAATTGTAAAAAGACAATACTTCTTCTAAAATAAATATAAAACCACAATTTTAATAACATATCAAATATTGATTGTAAAAATTACACAAAATAGAATATTCGCAATGCAAAAATATATAAATTAAAATGTACAGCATTTAAATAGTTCCATTTATATTTGAAATGTATTCCTTTTAGCGCTCTAGAATATTAATTTCCCTGTTTTTATTGTATGACAACCTATATATAAAAAAATTATAAAGACAAAGTTAATGTTAAATACCTATTGTGATTTTGTTGTGGAAACAAAATGATTAATACTAACCTTTCAACCACACTAGATAAAATGAGATAAAATTGACTTTATTTTAACTCATAAGCAAATTACAGCTAATAGTCCTTTGCATACTATTTATTTTTTACATATAATTTATGTATTTTGATTTTTTTTTACTTTTTACCTTAATGTTATAATAATAGTGGATAAAGCATTTTATGTTTAATCCATGTTTTAATCTATGTATGTAGAGATGTCAGTATGTTGCTAGTTAAGTATAACACAATAGATAAAAAGGATATCTACTGTATATGAACTGCAGGGAAAAACTGAGAGGGGTTATTCACTAAAGTCCGATTTGTTGCGTATAGGTGCGAATTTGCCAGATAAAGACAGTCGCAATAGGCTGCTACTGTTGCAGTCGCGTCTTTATAATGAGAATATTGTCACAATCGCGACTTTATTATGGGAAAATTGTCTCAATCTTAACATTAAAAAATTGTACCGACTTTACAATGGGGAAATTGTACCGGATTTGCTATGGGAATCTGTCGAATTCGCACCTTAGTAAATAATCCCTTCTTTTGGGAATGGAAACTTTAAAAGGCTTATTGATTAAAGTGAGAATTCAACTGAATTCCCATCACTTTGGGTTGCTATGCTCTGATTCTCTACTCCTATTTCCCAAAACAGAGGATTCCCATACCAAATTCACGACTGTCAGTAGCCATCTTCTGAATAATGAGGCGTGGTCAGTTGGACAGTAAGAGCCCTGTCATCAGCCTCCTAATTTTTTGAAACTTCAGTCTTGTGAGTAAAACTGGCAAATGCAACACAGTACGCCTTTTCGAATTAGCTACTGTGAACGACTTTGATGATTGATAACTAGGCCAGGGGTCAGTAATCTTTGCTCAGGAGGGAGGCATTTCGCTCTCTCCTCGACTGGGGAGGAGTGCATGCTTCCGATCAGATGACCTATTCACTTCCTATCAGAAGAGGTCATAGGAGTCGGAGGTCATGGATGGGGGGAGGGAGATGCTCTCAGAGCCACAAGGCAACTCAGGAGCAGTGGTTTGCCGTGACCTGGACTATGCTAATTACCAGAGCCGGCTCTGGCTCTATTGGCGCCCCCTCCCCTGGCGCCCCCATCCTGCGCCACCCCCTCCCCCGGCACCCACCCACCTGTGACGCCCCGCCCTCGGCACCCACACACCCGCGACACAAACCTTTGTGCGGGCAGGCATAGGTGTAAATGTAGTAAAAAAAAATGCTCGGGGCGCCCCCTGGGCAGGTGGCACCCCTAGCATTTGCCTACTCTGCCTAATGGCAGAGCCGGCACTGCTAATTACCTGTAAACCTGCACATAAAGTAAGAGAAGTGCTCTGCAAATATGCGACTGTCAGTTGCACAACTCTACTGTCAGTTGTTGAATTACTCTCAAATTCACCACATAGCATAGTTTTCTGAATACTCGAAAATGTGAATTCACACCTTTACAAGACAACATAACCTTTCATAAATAAGCCCCTAAATACAATTAAATAATGAGACATACTGGCAAAAATAGATCATTGTCGTTATGGCTAAATGAATAAATGCAGTGGTGCACAACCCATGGCCTGCGGGTCTTATCCAGCTCACGAAGCATAGCTATCCAGCCCGCATTGGTTCTGCTTATGTTTGGGGTGGACCTGAGTATGATGTGGCTATCTGTCTGCCTCCTGCTGCCGGAGCTCCAGGGATATGCGACTTTACCTAAATAAAGTTGCATATCCCAGGAGCTCCGACAGCAGGATATTTCCAGAAGGCGGGCAGATAGCCACATTATACTGAGCGCTGCACCACATATCCCAGGAGCTCCGGCAGCAGGAGGCGAACAGATAGCTGCATTATACTGAGCTCCAGACCAAAGACAAGAGGGCAGAGGTGCAAGCAGTCCCTTGTGATCTTCACACAAGCCGGCATACAGGTACAGGTGAGACTTTATTTGAGAACAGATAATGAGAATATTGTTGCAGTTGCAACTTTACTATGTAAAACTGTCACAGTTGTAACTTTAAAATTTGTTGTGACTTTGAAGCGACCCGTGATACGCGTATCGCAAATTTATATGGCCCCCTGGGCTGAAAAATGTTGGGCATCATTGAATTAACGTAGAGTTCAAACTGTTTATCTGCTTTGTTTAAAGCAATTTGTTTAAAAAAGGTGCAGGTACACCTATAGCAGTGCTGTGTTTGTGGGTGTTGGTGTGTATGGGTGATTGTGTTGATGTGTGTGGGTGTTTGTGTTGATGTGTGTGGGTGATTGTGTTGATGTGTGTGGGTGTTTGTGTTGATGGGTGTGGG
>WMED01005250.1:0-19714 GCA_019650415.1 Pipa parva
TAAATAATGCAAGCGAGCGCCCCCAAGGACAAGCCGGCGCCCCTATTCTGCCTAATGGAAGGGCCGGCCCTGCCTAGGCATACATATTCACTAGGTTCAATGCCCATGAGCATCTTCTGTAAATGTTTATTATTAATGACGCACAAAGCAATATAAAGTACAAAAAAAAAAAAATCAAATTGGTTCAGTTCTGGAGACGACTTTTTACACCTCCTGCATTTAGTAACTGCCCCTCCAATATGTTTTAGTGACCCTTTAAGACTTATTTAATTTGTTTGTGATTGTATGCATTTCAGAACAAGTTTCTGCACACTGCGACTATGGAACCACAACTTACACTTTCACTGTGAACATTCTTGCAAACTGCACTCTTTAATTGCTTTGTGTGTGTTTCTAGACGTCTGCACATGATTTATCAGTGTTGTTAAATTCCCTGGTATGAGCTGAAGACTTTCAGTGTAAGAACTTGTTGCACCACAGGCTTTCTCATGGATACAGTCTTAATAAAATATGTTAATTACACAACTTATTGTTCCTATCATTTAAACTATTCTACTGGGAACTGGTTGTTGTACCCTTTCTCTTTAATTCTATTGGATTTTCCCCCTCGTTTATTGAGTTTTTTTTTTTTTTCTATAAAGCTTAGTCTTGTATGCGTTTCCTGCATCCATTTGTAGGAAAGACACATTCAGTTGTTACCGACTGGGTCTGCGTAGATGGTGCCATTTATTTAAATACATTTGCTGTATCTGGTTTGAGAATCATAAAGGAGGTGCCCTCCCAGATTTGCATGTGGTTTAGACTGCAGCCCGAAAACATTACTGTTCCAGTGGTAGATGAGACTGCTTCACAGCTGGTTTCACTTCCCTTCTATTAACTGCATACTTTACTGCTGGTTAAATCGGTGCAGTCTAACTATGATTGTTCATATTCAAACCCCTGGTTAATTTGTACTACAGTTCCCATTATCCTTATCCAGCTGTTGCAATACAAAATAGAGATTTTTGATGGTTTTAACATCCCAGTATTACTGGAATATATTTGCATGTGCATTGACCTTATGTGAATATTCTACTGTGACGCTGCAGATGGAGAACCAAATATGGTTTTTCTTAAACCCATTTTTGCTATGAGCAATTTAGTTTTGGCTTAGGCTTATTTAGAACAGAGAATTCTGGCCATTTTGTGCAAAATATACCTGTTTTTGGTCAACACACCCAATCCTTGTCCCAGCCACACTGCCAAAAGGGGGATATAGGAGGCGCTGCAGTGATGGTGGGGGGCATCAAATGTTTGAATGGATCTGTACGGGGGGCTAAAGTCTCCTGCTTGCTATCATTGCCCCACTAAGAATTGATGTGTAAGCTGGGGGGAGGGGAGAAATTTCTAATTCCCAGCAGTGGTGTCTCTGTGCTCTTTATTTTATTATTTATACAAAGAGCTCAGTTGGCAACCAGTGTAATCTCCCTGCCATGCTGGTAAAGGTCCATTTAGCTGGTCACAGGCTAGCTGGCGTTTACAATGCCATCCAGCTTGTGACTTTAGCTGTGCTTTAAAATACTGTTGCTGTATACAGTGCAAATTAGAGATGGTTTGTGATCTAAATCGTGAAGCTGCGCAATTCAATTTTTACTGAGCAGACTGGCATTTCTTATATGTATTTGTAAGTACTTTTGTTGTGGATATCTTGTTTTAAAATCCCTGTCACTTTAACTGTTCTCAGGCTGATCTCAAGGGCAAAGCGCGAAAGGCAGTTTCATGAGGCTTGGAGTCTGGCAGGGCCTTACCACCCACAATATTTAAAAAAAAAAAAAAGATGTTGCCAGCTGCTAAATGCTATGCAGGAGTCATCCCAGGACATACGCCAGTAGTACAAGAAGTAACAAGCCTGTAGTCATTGCACCTGATGCACATTATCCAGAACAGTACAGAATCCCTAATCAAACATAGCTGATGGTATGGCCCACTTTGCAAAGTCTTATTGGAACTCAGGAACACTTTTGTATCTTGAAGCTGATCTTTGACATTGGTTAGATAAAATACTTTCATCAACTGACTCTGAATAGCATTTTTCTTTTTGCTGAACTCTGAAAATTAGCATTGTGTTTGTAGTTAGTAGTTAGTAGTACTTGGTCTGTGTTTTGTTTGGGAAAACAGATTAAAACAGTTTAGAATTACATGAGACCCATTTAGTTTATATTGAATTTATTTGGGTTTTTATTCCTGAGCATTATTACTGGCTGAACCTTGCACAATATATTCTGCTGAAATTGATGAAACATACAAGTTTTCCTTTGGAAATTATAAGCTTCAGCTGACTTGAACCCCACTCCTGTATTAACTATTAATAACGTGGAATTCACAGTAATTATCTATAATGTAATTGTAATTGTCATATAAATGACACCAGTTGAAAAAGAGAGACTACTGTGTTTCTATTTGTGTGTGTGTGTGAATATATATACCGGTATATATATTGCGATATTCAGTGATACTTTTTTATTGGACTAACAGTCAGTTTAGTTAGACGAGCTTTTGAGAGGTCTGTCCTCACTTCATTGGGTTACAAGCAATACTAAGTACAGGCAAAAAAGTATTGTATATTATACTGAAATAACAGACTATTGGAGTAGTTGTAAATACACTTGTCATGAGGAAGGCTGGTGTGTAATGTATATATATCAGGCAGGGGCGGTCCTGGCCCTATTGGCGCCCTGGGCCTCCCTCCGCGCCCCCTACTCACCTTCAACAGCGTTCCAGCAACGCACTTCCTCTGATGAGGTAAGTTGAATGTGACTGCAATCCTTAGATGTTTCGGTCTTGCCAGCTGCTGCCGAATACAGCCGATAAGACACGAAGCAACCAAGGAGCACCATCGCATTCAACTTACCTAAACAGAGGACGTGTGTCGCTGGAACGCTGTTGGAGGTGAGTAGGGGGCGCGGAGGGAAGCCCAGGGCGCCAATAGGGCCAGGACAGCCCCTGCCTAATATATAATATATATTATTATATTATGTTGAAGGTGAGTGGGGGGCACTGGTGGAAAGTCAAGTTTAGCGATGGGCGATGTGGGCGACAGTGCCTCTCAAATAGATTGTGCCCTGGGCTGTCGCCCACATCACCCATTGGTAGAACTGGCCCTGATATTGGGGTTGAATAGGATTAGACTACAACTCATTAGATTTGTAACCATTGTAGCATATTGCATATATGTTACTCTTTAATAGAACACCTGCATTCAGTCAGTTACATTTGTCTCTTGGAAAATTATCAGATCTGATTTAAGTGTTTGCATGGTTTTAGGCCTTGCTAAAAACAAAAAAAAAACAAAAATTGTGTGTACCTTTTGCTTTCTTAGTAAACACTCTGGAGCAGAAAGTCAGCAACTTGTTGCTCACTTGCATCTTTTAACCAGTAAAATATTGTAGTTCCTCATTGGTTAATATTCTTGCCCTTTCCTGATTCTGCAGCAGGAAGATAACTTACCTTTTTATATAAGTTCTTCTGTTGGATTTTTTTTTTTTTTTTTTTTGCCATTTATCACATATACAAAATCCCTCATTACTACCGTAAGCACTCGTGTGCATTCAATCCCCTTCATTTTTTAATTCCTTTAAGACACAAAACCAATAAATTGCACACACAGTGTATATAATTGTTGCTAGGGACTGGTCTTTAAAGGAACAGTCTGGCCCAAAATAAAATAAAAAACCTTTGTTTATGATTGCTAACATTTATTAAATACAATTTATTATCAGCATTTAAAAAAAAAAAATTAAAAATTAAATTCTTACTTGTAAAGAAGTGTTGTACAGAACTTCCGTGTTGCAGACTCCATCTTTAGACTCTGCCGGTGACTCTACAGTGTCCCGAATCAGCTGATCCCTCTCAGAAGCACATTCCCCTCAAGCCACGCCCCTAATGAAGCCCTGCATCAGCATTTCCTATAAGTCACATGGGAGAGTGTACACATCATCCAGAGAGTCGCATAGATCACGTGCATGCTCTCCATGCGACTTCTAAGAAGTGCTGATGCGGGACTTCACGAGGAGCGCTACTGAGAGGTATCGGATGGTTTGGGACACTGCAGGGCTGTATAGCACTTCTTTACAAGTAAGAATTTTAATTTTTTTTTTTTTTAAATGATAAATTGTATTTAATAAGTTAGTAATTAGCATAAATAAATAAAAGTTGTTTTTTTTTAATGTTTGACCAGACTGTTCTTTGAAACTTGATTTATAGTGGATGTGTGTCTGACTTGTCTCTGAGGGGAAAATCAGAGAAATGTTCCACCTTAAAATGTACAGATGTATAATTTTATTTATAAAGCACCACAAATGTACACAGCACTGTACAATTTAGCAATACAAATATAATACAGACATGGGAAAAGTGCATTGTACAATATATCACAAGGATACTTCTCATTAAGGGGTAATTCAAGAAAGAGCAAAGTTACCTTGCGATGCTTCTCATTAGTTCGCCGAGACTGGTACATGCACCCTGGTCTCCAGCACTCGGAGATCAGCGAACGCTTTAAAGATACTTCGGCATACCTCGTGCCAACTCGAGTCACTTCGCCGAAGTACCTTTAAAGAGTTCTCTGATCTCCACGTGCAGGAGAAAAATTGACAGGTTTTAGCAGTGGCAGAGATGTGTTTAGAGAAGGAAAGAGTCAAATGTCACCCCAAGACAACCACCAAGTTACAGATATTCTTACTATGTATAAATCTAATACAGTGAACTTTCTCTATCTAGGCCTCTGTTTCCCCTCATGGTTACCTCTCTTGCCTCGTCTTATGGATACTATACTGCTGTGGTAATACTATCACATAATAAAATACATTTAGCGGACACATAACTTGTACCTGTTATTATAACAAGAGTTCTCGGGCATCCCCAGAACCAGTCACACCACTAAATGACAGTGGCAGCCTTAAATTTCGTGGCAGTCCCACAACTTTTACTTAATGTTAATAGCACAAGCATGGGTAGCTGTATTCTGTCCATACCTTTGCAAACTGCTATTAAATCTGTCTACCATGAAAATCTTTCTTACGATTTGCAGTAAATTTCCCTCGTATTTTATCTCTGACTTGTTGCCTGCAGTAGGAACACTATCACTCTGATACATGTGAGTGGCTTATCTTTACTGATACCCAAGTTACTCTGTGGGATAGTTTTGCTCTGTTGTTTAACTCAGACCAGCTTTTATACGGATGCCCTTAACCCCAAAATTCTAATGAGACAAATGATTGCTTTTGAAATGGCATTCCTCCATCTGTATTTATTTAGAAACCTACAATTGCAGCAGGCTTTGCTTTGAAGTCTGACTGAGGGAAAGCAGGCCTTTAGATAGAAAAGTGTGCACACATTCATACTCTCGGTACCAATTCCCATATTAATAAGGCAAATAAATAAATCAAACTTAACTCTGAGATGCACTGTATTTTTTTTTTTTTTTTTAAATACTTATAGGGTCTACACGTACCCATGTCGTCTTTAATGATTATATTATGCTTCCCTATATATCTTGAAATGCAGTGTTGCACAACCTGCGGGCCATATCCGGCCCACGACGCATAGCTATCTGGCCCGCATTTCTATCTGCACACCAACGACAATTTTTTTTAATAAACTGTACAGCTAGTTTTGCTTCACTCCCGGTTCTGCTTCTCCCTCTTGTCTTTAGTGCGGAGCTCAGCATAATGTGGCTATCTGCCCACCTCCCAGAAGTCTCCTGCCACCAGAGCTCCTGGGATATGTAATTTTACCTAAATAAAGTCTCGTATCCCAAGAGCTCTTGCGGCAGGAGACTTCCGGAAGTCAGGCAGACAGTCGCATATACTGAGCTCCGCACCAAAGACAAGAGGGAGGAGCAGAACCAGGAGTGAAGCAAAACTAGCTGGCCGGATCACCAGCTGACAAGCCGACGAACCGCACAGCCAAGGAGGCAGAGGTGCAAGCAGTCCTTTGCAATCCTTACACAACAAGCCGGCACAAAGGTACAGGGGAGACTTTATTTGGGTATTACAGATAATGAGAATATTGTCTAAGTCGCGACTTTACTATGGAAAATTGTTGCAGTTGTAACTTTAAAATTTGTTGTGATTTTGAAGCGGCCTGTGACACTTGTCACAAATTTATATGGCCTCTGGACACAAAAAAAAGTTGGGCATCGCTGTTGTAATGCAATCTTCCATGACCTCTCTCATATTCTCTAGCTTTTTCTCTTGTGTAGTTTATCTTCAAGAAATACTAGTGAATTCACTTTCACATTTAGTAGCACCCATGATCTATCTGTATATTTAACTTCGTTTATTTACTTTTCTTTAAACTATATACTTTTAGATCTGTCTCTGAGAGCTATTCACATTTGCAAGTACTGTATGTGACAAACAGAATGTATTTTAAGCAGTGTCTTTGAAAGATTCTGGCATTATGGGTGACTGAGGGTGCTGGGAAATGGAGTTCTCCAATTTTAGTGTTAAAGACTGGGCATAGACAACTGAAAAAAAAACCAAAAAACTTTTCTATCCATTCCTAATTAGCCAAAATAAAAAGATCCATAATGTTACGAGCATTATT
The DNA here is from genome assembly GCA_019650415.1 of Pipa parva. NCBI lineage: Eukaryota > Metazoa > Chordata > Amphibia > Anura > Pipidae > Pipa > Pipa parva. The sequence goes on from WMED01005250.1 coordinate 6,589, forward strand.
TATTTCTTTATTTTGGTAATAAAACTGATTTTGAGATTTTTCTATTTGAGGATGATCTGCTAGTCCTGAGTATTTGTAAAGAATCCTGGAAAGTTGAACCAAACAATGATTTATTTCGCATTTTTAGTTGTGTAAGTGAAGCTTTTACTCCAACATTCTGAACTTGCCTCAAACGGTTTTCTGTTGAATAGTGTTTTGCAATAATAAATATATATTATTTTCATGGTTTCTGTAGAATACTACTTTAAAAAAAAAAAAGAGAGGGGGGGGGGTAGCACAAAACGCAGCAGCGCAGGTGTTGCCAATGTTTGAAAGCTGATTGAGGGAAGCAGATGGCTTGAGTCAGTGGCATCCAGCCAAAAGAGCAGGTGCTGGTCACGTGATCGCTGGTTACCAGGGTAATGTGATTGCTCTTGGCGTGCAGATGAAAGGAAAGGGGCCCAGCGTTCAGCTGTAGTGTTGTATAATTTGTGGCAGTTAGAGCGGAAATAAAGGCTGGAAATGGAGCCTCATGCTAGGGTAGACTTCTGTCCATGTGCACTGTAAACACCAGGACAGTTGGGAAGAGTTCTGTCTTGGTTTCTCAGAGACAGCAGAGGGGTGTATTTGTTTTATTATAGGTTTTTTTTTATTATTTTATTTGGTTTCTCTTGCACGTTTCTGTTTTATGTTAAATAAAAACAAGTGAATTTCTCAAGAGAAAATGTAGATGTGCTGTCTGAAGCCTGCAGTGCTCTCTAGTGAATTAAAATCTTACAGGAAGAATATATTTTATATTTTCCACCTTCTGTTTCCTTGCATACATTTTCCCACTTTTAACTCTTTAGGACATAAAAGAAATGTATTTTGTATTTCCATTTTTAATTTGGTGGGGTTTTTTTTTTTTTTCTTATTTAAAGCTCGGTCCCCAGCTTGTTTCTTTGCACAGCTTCTAGCTGGTGTTAAACTATAACTTACTGCAACCACTAAAACCTGAAACAGATTTGAAAGTGGTAAAAAACACTTTGTGTATTCCTAATCTACAGCAGTGTCAGTACAAGGGAAGCTGTGGTAGTGGCTGCACCAAGGACTAGAAGGTGCCCCACTGGCCACAATCAACTGTTTACATCACAGAACAAGCAAAGTCTACACTCATAGGCTGGGTTCACACGAGCGTATGATGTGCAGCACATTGTACGTTCATGTGAAGAGAAAAAAAAAAGAAAAATACACTGAGCGTATTTTTCTATTGTACTTACCAGCGATAGTGTGAACGCTCCCTCGGTGTTCCGGACCCAGCGTATGCGCATCATATTCTGGTGTGTCCAGAACTAGGTAAGTATCGTCTGCTTTCATTGAGCCGTATTTTTTTTTTTTCTTTCAGAGAAGCGTATGATGCGCAGAACATCATACGCTCACGTGAAGAAGAAAAAAATACGCCAAGCAGATTTTTCTATTGTACCTACCAGCAACAGTGTGAACGCTCCCTCGTCCACATCACTTCCTTGTGTCGCATTTTGGGCGCAGGCTATATACGCCGGCCAAAATGCGACACATAGCGTTCCAGACCCAGCGTATGCGCATCATAAGCTGGTGTGTCCGGATCTAGGTAAATATCATCTAGCCATATTTATTTATTTATTTCCACACAAGCGTATGATGCACTGCAATTGCAATGACACTGAGGGTTCTGGTAGGCTGAAGGCAACCTGATTTGCTTTCCAGCTAAGCAATGTATGTTCCTGTAAGATGAAGAATATATGTGCAATTGGCTCAATGCAGCTTATACATGTGTAGACAAGACTTGTGCCATAGATAAGGATCATTGGGGGGGAGTGGATCTTCAGATTACATACTTTAGTCCGTGTGTAGAGTTATTTTTGCTGGTTGTGTAAGGCTGGGTTCACACAAGCGTATGATGCGCAGTGCATCATACGCTTGTGTGGAAATAAATAAATAAATAAATATGGCTAGATGATATTTACCTAGATCCGGACACACCAGCTTATGATGCGCATACGCTGGGTCTGGAACACTCAAATCCATATTTTACACCAGGGCCCTTCTTATTCTAGTTAAGCTACTGCTTATCTGTACTAAACTCTAAAAATATTTTAACTCCTCAGAGTGGCAAGGAATGGTATGAAAACTGTGCGCACTTCATGATTTAGGGGGTTATTGACTTAAAGTCTGAATTGTATTGTCAAGGTGTGAATTCACCAGCTAATGACTGTCACACACCACCAATAGACAGCTACTGTCGCAGGTCGCGTGTCATGGTCATGGTCGCGTGTTTGCTATGGCAATTCGATGTCTGAGAATTTGATGGTCAAATTCTCACTTCAGTTAATAACCCTTCTAAGTCCCATTGCTTGACCCACAGCTTGGCAAGTTACTCACAAGGTACTTGGTGCAGGAAATGGTATGTTTAGAATTGCCCCACACAGTGGCATCACATCACATACAAATTTTGTAAGATTTTTTTTTTGTAACCTTAAACTGCAGCAAAATGGATCAGAGGTGTTTTATCATCGTTGACATTACATACAATTGTCCCTGTTCTCTACAATTCCTGTTTCACTACTGGAATGACGTCAAAATGCATAGGCTAACATGGTCTTTAAGGCTTTTTCACAGAAAATTACCCTCATAGAAGTCTATGGGTATCTGCGGGTTTGCAATGTCTTGCTGTGGTTTACCACAATGTGCAATGTGGTTTGCACACCATCGCCTATAGACTTCTATGGACAATTTGCTTGGTGGCTTTAGACTAAATGTACTATATTTTTGTGATCATAGTTGTGCAGCTTCCATAAAATGGTCAGTGTTTTTTTGTTTTTTTTTATAGATGTGCTGGAAATGAAATAGGACTTTTTTTTTTTTTTTTTTTTTTTTTTTTACAAAAATGGAATATCTTTACTCTATCCCAAGCAGTTTTTTCAGCATTTGATTCCCATAACAGAACAGTCTGAGTCATTGTGCCAGTAACTGAGGGTAGAAAGAGTGTAATCAGATAATGATGAAAGAGGCATTATTCAAAATACAATCATCAAGTTGTACTTTTTTATGCCCCCTTCTCCCATTTGCATTAAAGCTCCTAGGAGGCAAAACTAGACTTTCAATTTGGACAATAGTTTTTATGCTATTAACACTTTTTCTTCCTAATAAACCTTTCCTTTTGTTAAATTTCAGATTGTCTAAAGTCCCCCTTAGTCTTTGCAGACCTCTCTGTATAGGACTTTCTCTTACAAAAATCCTCTGAAGTTTACAGTTTCATGTAGTAAATATGTAAGTAAAAGGTTTATCATTTAGCATGCTAGCCAGCCTAGGATTTTACATTCTTTTTAAGCCAATTCGGCAAATTTAGTGGAAAGTGAATGTTGCTGGCTAAGACACACTGTAAAATAGAAACAAAATGCCGTATTTTTGTAGAACTTGCTATGATCATTTACATCAGCACAAAATAGACTGTTGATATGTGTTGTAGAGTGACTTTCATAAAACTAGTATCTCATTTTTGTTCTTTTTGTCAGTTTGCTTTTATTATAGATCTGGTTTCGGCAAAATAATCTTTAAATGTTACTGAAACTTCACTCTGTCTCTGTATTAATAGGAGATAATAGGAGGATAAAAAATGATATATATTGATGGGGAAATATTGCACTAAAGTGTACATCACCTCCAAAATTAAAAAAATACTAATTTAAGTTGCACTAATGAAATAGACATTTTGTAAATATATACAGGTAGTCCTCGACTTACGACGTTGATCCGTTCTTACGCGGTGTCGTAAACTGAATTTCAACGCAAGTCTGATCATAGGGTGTTATAGCGTGCAGGAGACTCATTTTCCTCGTGTAACTGTATACAGTGTACAGAACTTGACTCTATTCTTCTGCCGCTGCACGTAGTGGCACGTACGTAAGTCGGAATGAGGCATCATATATAAAGCGTCGTAACTCAAGGCTGTCGTAACCCGAGGACTACCTGTATGTATTTTTAAAAATGTACCTTTATGCAGCGTTTCTCTCTGTCATCTTCTCTGTCAGCCTGACTTTTCTTTCCTGAGTCAGGTAGGCGGGGCTAAATGACATTACAGCTCCTCCAATCAGATCCCTGCTAGATCTTGGTGATTGGAGGAACTAAAATGTCAATCATCATTTAGCCCTGCCCAACCTGACACTTGGGAAAGAAAAGGGAAGATGACAGTGAGAAACACTGTTTAAAGGTGGGCTTTTTAAAAACATGTATATTTACAAAAACATTTATTTCATTAGTACAACCTAAATTAGGATTAGTTTTGAGGTGACAGGTGCATTTTAAATATACTACCTTTGAAAACGCATGGGAATCTGTTTTCAGTTTGATACATTTTTATGTTTGTGGTTTTTAAAATGAAACTTTTTTCATTGCTTTACATTTTTTCATTGTTTCCATATACATTTTCTTCTGGTTGCTATGGTCCATTAACCTAGCAAATAAATAATTACTCTCAGTGTAGACTGATAGAGAAAGTAAAGAGCAAGATTAGTATTTATAACTAAACAAAAAAAAAAATCCCAAAAACTGGCTAACTTTTTGGGTGTTTGCAAGGTTCAGAGTTCTATGAAGCAAAGGGAAGTCAACTGGTTACAAAACCACAAGGAAAACCTAAAAAAATGCCAACTCTCTTAGGGATGGTGAACTCCTCCTTTAATTTAGAGAAACCTTTTACAGATGATTATATCTCAATCACTGGAAAATAGAACAAAGCACAAACAAGTGACTCATAAAGAATAATTTATTGAACTACATTGTATTTAGTAATAAATGAAAAACCTAAAGAACCACCCAATGGTATCTCTGTAAAGAAATGCGATCATAGTTTTTTAAGAGCCCCTCCCTACCTGTCATTTTAGGAACACTAAGCACAGCATTTATAGTGTTAGTGTGTGGCTGTGACGAATTGCAGGATGATTTGATTTATAGTGCAGGTTGAGATGCAGAATGGTGAAAAATATTCTTATACTGGAAGGTAGTTTCCTCTTAGGAAAAATTGCTTCCCCTCTCCCCCCCCATATGAAGCTCAGGACTTTGTTACAATGCCATTTATTCAATGACTATAGCATCATCTGATGGCTAGGGATGGTGGCGAGCTGCTTAATGATAGAATGGTTACTACGATCAGACCTCATTAGGACCCTGTTCTGACCATGTGGTTTATGATGTCATAGGAAACTGTAGTATATTTCTGGATTTACAGTTAAAATGTGCCCTGTTACAGATTACTTTGTGATGTAGTTGGTAAATACTAGACATGGAATCTTTTGCAGAGTGCTTTACTGACAACATCCATAGGTTACAATCATTGGCAGCTGCCAATACTCTTCCTTTGGCTTTCAGTGAAACGGTGCCCTCCAGTGGGTTTTTATCTTTTTTTTTTTTTTTAAAAAAAGAATGCTTTCCTAAACTTACTAAATTTCATAAAACTTGTAATACATTTGAATGTGAAAGTACCCATAAAGAAAAGCCATTTGTAATATCTATTTACTATACAATATTGATAATAGATCAGTGTAATTGAAGCCTAATGCAATTGGCCCCCAGTCTTTGTGTCTAAAATAGTTAACTAGATTGTAAGCTCCATGGGGCAGGGACTAAAGGGAATGATGAATCTAAAGCTCTGCGTAATACATCAGCGCTATATAAACAATACAATACATGAGTGTCACAGCAAATGAAACACTACTTACACAGCATTATGCGTTTATCCCAGCAGTGCAACTGGAGTGCCCCTCCAATAAACTGCCCATACTAGTAGTCATTGTTCACTGTAGAAGCAGCAAACTGGAACATTTGAACTGTGTAATTCTCCTGTCTGACTTACCAGCTGTGATTAAAAGTGGCTTAAATGTGAGATTCCTTAAAATAACCAACTCATTGCTCCTCATTGAAACGAACATGGTGGCAGGAGTATCCCTTTTGGGGAAAGTTCACACTATGTGTCCTGTCTGACTTGTGCCTCTGTTTTGTGTACAGTGAATAGGGGGCTTTCCACAGACTGTTTGGTATTTTTTCATGTTTGATCATAAAAACGTATAGTGGGGAGATTTTCCAAAACACATGGCTATGTTTAGGATTTGATTTATTTCCATCCAACCTGGGTGGTTTTGCTGTTTATCTACTTCCAGGAAAGAGGAGTGTAGTTGCGTATATATAATTATTGTGCTGCAGATCTACTTTAGATCTGCTTTACACTGCCAACTTTTCTGCCTACTGAGATGCTGCTTCAAAAAGTCACTGTTGCACAAATCTAAGCTGTGCAGTTTAGTTGCAGTCACATTCCATTTCCAGCATATATGCCAGTCTAAATGTAACTTTGTAGCAGCTTCTGAATTGCAAAAAATGTCTGCGTAAATATTTTTATGAATGCACTGTGCCATTCCAATCCAAGTGTGTGTGTTTTATTTTCTGCTATTGCTAGACCTTTAAAGTGCAAGCATCGGCTTAGATGGAGTTCTCAAACAGTGTGGGGATTTCCCCCCCCCCCTATAGTTTCCATTTTTCTAGATTCTTCCTGCTTTCAATACCTTGTATAACATGTTTGTCCCTCATATTTTAGCAATAAACCTGAGGGAGAGGGCAGCACACAAAAGAAAAAAGCTCCCAAGGTGAAACCAGAAGGGGTTGAAACAACCGATTTGGATAAAACCCCACCCCCCTCTCCTGTTGAGGAGGAAGATGATTCTGGAGTACAGGTAATCGCTTATTTTAGTTGGCTTTGCATATATACAATAAAAAGTATTAGTATCTACGTTTCACTGACTAAATGCCAATAGCATTTTTCTGAAGTGGGGGGTCAGGGTTATTTATTTTTTTTTATAAAGTGGCCACCAGTAAATGCTATGATGGCAAATAGGGCAATAATCGGAATACAGTTAGAAGTACTATTTGAATACAACTATGGGGGAAATGTATCACCACAAGTAATGTAGGAGTAAACTGTGCTAGTGAGAAAATTGTAGAGTGGCTACATAATTTGGTTCCGCTACTGTGTTGCATGCAAGATGTATAATGTGGCCTTATAGTAATAGAAAGATAAAAGACACTATAAATAACTCATCACTGAAAGGTTTGAAATGTAGATTCTATTGTTAAATAAAGATGCAAATGAGAATTGCTTTACATAAGAACATAAATACCCCACTAATGCCTGGGTTCAGGCAGGAGTTACTAAAATCTTGCCTTATCACTCAGGGCTACCATAACAATTCATGGGGCCCCTCAATAACATGAACAATAGAGCCCTCCTAATATGTTTTTATGTCCCCATTTACTCTGCAAACCGCTCAGTAGCCCATTAGTTTAATTAGGGAGTACTCCCATAGTATCCCCCTGTTGGCGGCCCTGTTGTCACTCGTAAGGTTTTGTTAAAGCTATAAAATGTTGAAAGTAATCGTATAAACAAGCAAGATCTGCATATTATAGGGAAAAAAAACATAAACCCTGGTGTGTGAAATAAAGGTATAATTGAATTCATGAAAGAGTTGATTCCCTTTATAAGGCTAGGTTCACACATGCCGTAAATGCGCTGCATATTTAGAAACGCACGTCTATAAAATACGCTGGCTTATTTTCTAGACGCGCATTTCTATTGTAGTTACCCAATATAGTGTGAACACTCCCTCAGCATTTGCGGCTCTTCATATCTGGCTGAATTTTATGTGCAGCGTATATATGCTGGCATAAATGTGACTGCAAGCGTTCCAATGTGCCTGTGCATTATGCTTGTGTTGACAGAACAAGGGAAGTTTCTTAGCGATTCACGGCGCGGCTTTTTATTTTATTTATTTTTTTTTTTTTTTGCGCTAATTTGAACCGGACCTTAAAGTAAAAATAAAAAAAAACAATAGTTCTTTGTCTTTTATCAAACTGTTTGTTTTTCTGCTTTCCCTGTAAACACCTCTGCGTCTTCAAATATTCTTCTGTAAGCTTAAATCAAGTTCTGCTTTTATATAGTTCCAATTCCCTATCATACATAAAGATCAGTATGTGATAATGAATAGAATAGTAAAATGTTTAATTTCTGTATATTTAGGGAGAGTAAACTGAATGCTTACACCAGGCACATTAAATTTAATATAATATATTTAGTAACTAATTTGTGTATATAAAATATACTCTTTCCCTAAAGCCTTTACTATGCTTTTCCTTTTAACACTGGCCACATGATAAGCGTTTTAGTTTCCCAGTATATTGAATTTCTGATGTGCTATGTGACCTTGCATATTCTGTAAGTCACTCCTGCTGAGGACCATTGTTTATTAATACCTGCAGAAGAGACGCTCCAGCAGGCAGGTTAAAAGGAAGCGCTATACAGAAGACCTGGAATTTAAGATTTCAGATGAAGAGCCTGATGATGTAGATGCAAATGGGCGAGATTCTCCTTCAAACACATCCCAGTCAGAGCAGCAGGTCAGTTTTCCATGTGTGAATGTAGATACAGAATAGAATTATATAGAAATATAATAATGTAATGTTGATTCTGTATTAATTATTTGTTTATATTCTCAAATTCTTTTTTTTTTTTTTCTGCAATGTGAATAAAATTCACAAATTCCCCACTCGAAGCAATGCGTGTGTGACCATACTCTGCTAGTGGATGCTCATCGTTACCTAGCAGGTTGCCAGTTATAGAATATATAAAGTGTTATATGATTGGTTATTATAGTGACATTGACATTATTCTATTTTTAGAATAAACAAATCTATGTATTTAATTTTTTTAAATGTCCAACTCTCTGGTAAGCACAGTCTGACACACACACACACACGTAATGTGGAGGTTGATTTGTAACTAACTTTGCTTGTACAACTTCAAGCATTGATATTCCCAATTCAGCTGGCAGAGGCAATGCTGAGAGTGGTAGTTCTGAAATAGCAGCTGTGAAGAAGGTTGCTGAATCTGCCTTGAGTTGAATTACCAGCTGAAATGACCATGACCATTACATAGTTCCTGCATTTCTAAGCCAATCATACATCTGTGCAGAAAAATGTAAAAATAAAGCGTAATGCTGAATGCCTGAGCCAATTTGATCATCTTTTTATTACACCAGCAGCGAAATCAGCATAAATATTTTGACATCTGAGGTGTGATCTCATTATGGGGCCATTAAGGCTGGGGACACAGCAGCTTTTGTAAGGCTAGGGAACTCTCTGCAGTACTTGTGTAAAACTCTGGTATATAGCCACACTTGTGTGACCTGCAGCATTTTAGTGTCTTAAGCTCAGCATTTCATTCAAGTGTGGGCACATATCTGCATCTTACACACTCTTTTAAATAGATTTTCACAGAAAAATCACTTTGAATTTTCTGAGAAAATTTGATAAAAATTCACCAGCTGTGAAAACACTAGTGTGACCCCAGCCTTATCGAGCTTGTTGCGAGCTTGTTGCATTTTGTCAGACTTAATAAAGGAGAAATTACAATAAAAGTATAGGGCCACAGATACTTGTGAAGAGGTAGTGTGAGCACTAGTTTGATATAGGGCTAACATGCCCAAAACATGTTCTGTGCTCACTTTCATAAATGATCCTGGAGAGAATTTTTAACCTATATTTCCCATAATCCACTGTGGAGCCAGCTCCACTAATGGCTAGAGGACAGTTATCTCTTGGCTATGGGTGACTGCTTTATGCATTAGGAAACATAGGCAGAGCACACAGACTGATATGCTTTTCAGAGATTCCCAAATAAAGGCAACTGTTTTATTATACAGAAAAGATGAGCAGTAAGTTCATCAGTCAAAGCTATAACTGCAGAACATATCTAAGTATCAGCAGAGGATTTACACTGCTGGTTTACAGCTTATCCCACAGGATCTCCTCAAGGTTTCCTTACACAACCACGGAGTGTTCCTTACTGAGAGGGAGGATATGCAACTCACTAGAGAGAATCCTTTATCCTAAACCCTCTGATTCTCTCTCCATCCACCCAGGAAAATACTCCCTCAGCTGCTTAGTAGTAGTACTTTTATGAGAAAAAGCTTCCCGAAAAATGAATGTGAAACGTAGATATATGGCCACACCTGTGCTGATATCCTGCTATTAAAATACAAAATTCTACCTACACTGTTTAGCCATGTTAATAGAAGCATGCTTTGCAAGTGTGTCCTTAAAAACACATCCTATGTAAATAATGCAAAATTACATTTTTATGAGAAAAGTAATTGAAAAGTCACCAGACCTAAAACAGTTAGTCTGACCCTGATCATATTCCAGACATGGCCAATCCCATGTTTTTAAATCTACATTTAAGAGTCAAACACTATTATCACTTCTCATAACGTGTTAATGGTAGATTGACTGCAGGCAGGCAGGCTGTGCAATCATTCTGAGCAACACAGGACCAGGTTTTAACGGATGGGAATTATACTCCTGACCCTTCTGCATTTGTTTTGTTAAGCATTGTATAAATTGGTAATGTTTCACTTTATCACTGTATCTGTCTCCATGCCGTACCAACTTGTGTACATGTTACTGTCTTCAATTGATGTTAATTGCATTTGTCCCTGCAGCAGGTCCCTAAGATGTTGTGGCTTCTCAACCCCGCCAAGTCTCCAACTAGTAGCAGTGTTACTAACGTTCATACATAATGTTTTGAGGCTGCCGAGTACAATCTGGCAACTTGTTTGTGGTTGGTGAATGGGGAACATAAAACAGTAGAATCACAGTGACAGGAAATATCTTGTGTAGCTGCAGTGAGAGAGATACTTTGCATTAACTGCTGAGTGAAAAATGTTCTTTTGAAGAAACAATTATGTAATAGAGACCTATTAAGCACTACTAGAGAGAAGCAAGGTGAAATATGTGGGACTTCATTCGAAGCCAAAGAATACAGAATAATCTGCCTGTTTTTAACTATCGATAGCTCCATTCTGTTTTAGAGAGCTGCCTGGTTTGCATTCTCTGAATTTCCAAGCCTTATTGGCTTCTCTGAATAAAAGCCAACTCTTTAAAATAATCAAGGTTTTCACTTTCCATCCCAATAAAAGTGTGAATCCAAAGTCTGAATCTGCAGAAAATAAAATGGGAAAAACTGGTATGCTTCAGTCTTATGTGTGCTTTGATTTTGCATTTCGGTATAGAGTGCAGTGGGGAGAATTAATATGAAATTTTCCACTCCATTTATTTTCCTGGAAAGTGTTGGGTTTTTTTTTGTGTTAAGCTTAATCATAAGATTTTTTTTTTTTTTTTTTTTTATACGTCTTAGAAGTAACCCTTGGGGGGGTGCACTGAATCAACAAAAATTTTTTTAAAAAGCTGACTTTTTTTTTTTAAAGAAATTTTGTTACCAGAATCATTTTGTATCTTGGAATTGGTTTCACATGAAAATGTGCAGAAAGAGACATCAAGGGTCATTTCGCTTACAAAGATTCTTTGTATATTTGTGAATTTAAGTTTTTGCCTTTTCATATTTTCAGTTAATCTTTACCAGTGAATACTAACAGCTGATTGGTTGCTTTGGGTTTCTAGACCTTAAAAAACATTGCTCCTGTTGATGAATTATCCTGCAGGTGTTCAGGGCCCAAGATCTTGTTGTGTAGATCTTGACAACGGTTAGGCAAACAAATCTTTGAAAGGTTTTATTGTTTTCCCCAAAACTGGATTTGCTGGTATCTAATAAATAAGACCCATGCATTATAAATTCAGTGGAATTCCTGTCAATTTTTCTTATTATGAAGCCCCCACATCTATATGAGTGCAATATATGATACAGTCAAGTTCTTGGGTTCAAGACCTATGTTGCTACAATTTGATGTCAGTTTTAACTGTCAATCCTTCAACATATCCATGCATTTTAGGTGATTTGTACCATTTTTCATCTGTTTGGTCTTTACTTAATCATGATGGCTGCTGATTTACTGAACATCCCTGTGTCATGGATTATCCATTGCTTCTCCTATCATAGTTATTTTTTGCTGTTGAGTATTTGCACATGCTTTTAAAGCTCTAATAACAGAGCAGAGCAATATTAGGACTGTGCCGCTTGAATCTGGCACTGTTTTACTATGATTGTGTAAAATTGTTAGTGCTGTGAGCAGGATAAGGCCACGGTCAGTAGTACTTTATTAATAGAAGAGGTTGTTTCCTTGGTATAGCACTTTCCAACAGTTGTAGATCGTAACATTATTGTGCTTTGTGTATTTTTATGATTACTAGTTGCAGTAACTGCCTTGTTCTGAGAACTTTTTTCCCATAATGCTTTGAGGGAAAGAAACCAATAAGAAGTAAAGCACATAGGATACTAGTGAAAACACCACTGAAGCAGCATTACTCGCACTTTTTTTTTTAAATGTATGTTTTTGCTGTGTTTTGCTTAAAGTGTACCTGTCACCTGAAAACCCTACTACTAAATTAGGTTGTACTATTGAAATAAACGTTTTTGTAAATGTATATGTATTTTTTTAAAAATGTACCTTTTAGACAGCGTTTCTCTCTGTCATATTCTGTCAGCCTGCCTTTTCTTTTCCGAGTTGGGTGGGTGGGAATAAATAATGATTGACATTATAGCTCATCCAATCAGATCCCTTAAATCACAATCCAGCAGGGATCTGACTGGAGGAACTATAATAGAATAGAATAGAAGTTTATTGTCACTAGAATACAATGTATATCAAGTGAGATTGAGATGCGACCTTAATACAGAGATTAGATAGTTCAATGTAGATATATAAATATAATGATGCAATAAATAATTATACAATAAATGTAATAATAATAATATATAATCAATATACGTAATACATACATATACATGGAATACAGGCAAGACATAATAAGGAATTGATGAGTGATGAGTGTGGCAGTGGAGAGGTGAGTGGGGGGGGGGGTGAGCTAGTGTCCAAGTGTAGGGAGGTTCAGCCTTATAATGAAGTCGGAGGAAAACCTTTTTCTTAACCTGTTTGTGCGACACTTTATGCACCAATAGCGTCTCCCAGATGGTAGGAGTAAGTACAGTCCATGATTAGGGTGATAAGTGTCAGCGACAATGCTGCGGGCTCTGGACAGGCATCTGCTATTTTAAATGTCCTCGATGGAAGGGAGGTGGATGCCTACAGTTCTTTCCACCATTCTGATCACCCTTTGGAGAGATTTTCTGTCAGAA
>WMED01005251.1:0-19714 GCA_019650415.1 Pipa parva
ACCTAGGGCGCCAATAGAGCCAGAGCCAGCTTTGCACGCGCCCCCGTGACATCATGGCGGGCGCGCCCCCTGTGCACACGCTCAAAGCACTGGCAGTGCACGACATGTGTGCATAGGAGGAAGAAGTCCGGCGCTGGAATGGAAAACCCATGAGTATTCCTTACAGCCCCCCACTCACCTCCTCCCGCATTCCAGTGGCGCACCTTCTCTAAACGCTTCTCTACATTGAGGTAAGTTGAATGTGATGGCGCTCCTTAGATGCTTTGGGTCTTGCCGGCAGATTCTGGATACATCTGACAAGACCCGAAGCAGCCAAGGAGTGTTGTCACTTTCAACTTACCTCACTTACCTCAGAGAAGCGCTTAGAGGAGGTGCATTTCTGGAACGCTGGAGGAGGTGAGTTTGGCTATGGGTGATGTGGGTGACAGCACCCCTCAAATAAGTTGCACCCTGGGTAGTCACCCACATTGCCCATCGGTAGAACCAGCCCTGCTTTCACCTACTTATTCATTTTTCATACTCCCTTTTTAATCTATCTATCCTTCTAACTTTCTTTTTTTTAAACTGCCCCCAGAAAATGGTGCTAAGTCATAATAGCTGATTATGTTCTTGTTCTTAATTTAAAATGTATGTTAAATAGATTCTTCCATTTAGGATAGGAGGTCCTTCCTGAGTAAGAGAGCCTGCATGTAATACATGTGCCCCCCTCCAAGATGTCCACCAGTTCACGGCATCTGGTCCAAATGAGGTGCATTGGGAGTAGTCTTAGCCTCCCAACGAGCCCATCTGTCCTGCCCTATCTGCCTAATGGATGCCTGGCACCAACCATTAGTCAGATAGGGCAGAGTGGTACATCAGGAGTTTCGGACTAAACCCAATGCATCATGTGATGCTGATATCAATTAAATGCTGAAACAGTTGAGCAGTTCTGAAACAACTATTGAAAACAGACTCTTAAAGGCACTTTTAAGAGGAACTTTTTAAATTTATTCTCATTAAAATGGAAACACTTCTGTTTTAATATATAGAAAACAAAAGACTACTCAACCTAGCTGGCTTCCTGATCTCTGCTGATTCTGACTTGTGTACCTGGGTGCTATAGATTATATAAGAAGGCTGCACAGTTTTGATTGGGCAGGGATTGACTCAGAGATTTCTAGTGTCAGTATGCTGTGTCACTGGATGCCATGTTGTACAATCAGTCAGTCTGTCAGTGACTGTATACATGCATGTATCTCTGTGTTTCAGTCAGGTTTTGTGCTAATGAGTATAATCCATGTCATTATCCCTTTTATTTTATTTTTATTACGTTATTTTAAATTTGCATTCACTGTATGTCATCTCTTCATTCAACTTTTTACCCCTAATCCCTCATTTTCAGCTTCCTTTCACAGTCTGCCTGCTCATGGTTAATGTTGATTCCTGCTTTTCTTCCTTTCAATTTCCTTCCCTCCATTTGGCAAGCATTAAGGTAAACCTCTACAGAAAACTATGTAAGGACATTTACTCTTTATTTATTAACATTATTATTGACATATGTTCTCAGCCATAGTACACATCCCATAAATCCAGCTCCACTAGAGTTCTAATAAAAACAACATTCTCATTTGCTTACAACCTTTTTAACATTTAGTGCTTATTTTCACTGCAAAGCTGCATCTAGGTGCTTTTTTTTTTAATGATATTTTTATCATTGGAATAAATATTTTGAAATAAATAGCATTATGCCAAAAGGGCTGACAGAGCCCTTTCCCCATCAGAGGTTTGGATATACAGTATGTTGTTTATTAGCAAATAGATACACCCATTTCTGTATGTGCCGTTTCCCATCAGGAAAAGCAGAACTTGGCTCCATGGTAACAGGTGGTTTCCATGTAACGAAGGACCTTTTCAATTAAGATACAATTATTATTATTCACATGGCCATAAATAATTCCATTTTTTTCATTCACAAACATGAATAGTGAGACCCTGATCTCATGAACACTCTGCTTCCATCTGCCTGCACGTCACTGGCTCATAGCTAAGCTAACACAATTTACTGAACATACATGGGCAGCTGGAAGGAGTTTGGAGGGGGAAGGGATAAAACAAATGCAAGAAACACCATGGTGATAATTATTTACTGACTAATGTTAGCTCTACATTGATATTTATACATTGTATCCTTTGTTTGAAATGGGTAAAAACAACATACACATAATTTATTTATTATTATATTTATTTGTTTATTACGTATTTATCAAACCCCACCAGCAATGATTTTGATTGCAGTGCAATGTCACACATTTGTAATACATTCTATTTTTACTACAAAGACATTATTTTTAAACTAACCATTTCTGGTGAAGTAGCAAATTGACTAATTTCGCGATTTCCATTGCAGGTCCAAATTGAGGTAAAAGGAATGCTGAGCTCAAAGCATGAGTCCACTCACAGAGACAAACATACTGTTCTCAATGAAAATGAAATTAACTTTGTTTCCAACACACTCTTTTATACCTTAGCAAGCTAATAGAAAGGAGGGTACAGTCCCTCCTGTGGAAGTATACATTCCTCTAAGAAAATAGAACACTAGCAATTATATATTTAAATACATACCAGTATTATTCAAAAAGCTGTCATTCAGATACGTAAGACCAAACAGATAAATTCAGGTGTCTCCTATTTACCCAAATCATAAACTATTGTTACTTTTCTGGAATTACAGGGACACAGCTTCAGTTACAATTTAGATGCTTTGGAATGCTAATTAAGGTAACTTGGAATGGTTTCTCTCTACACAAGTTACACAGGTCACAGAGGTTGTAGAACATTGTTATTTCCAAGGACAGGTTTTACAGCTTACAGCAAAAATTATAAAATAGTTTTCTATAAAATAATCATGTTTGACATACTGAAGGTCCAGCCATGACACTGGTTTTATACTGACAACTTACCATTAAATGTAAACAATATTATTTTGCTATAATTGAATGTGAATATTAATATATTTGGTTATAGGATCCTGAAACAACTTTATTATTTCACTAGAGGAAGGGGTGGTAAATCTGGCCACATTTTTGTAAGAAGTGTAGAGAGCAGTTGTATAGTCATTTAATAAATGTCACTGAGGGTAGGTCTATTTAAATTTAGTATTGTAGGTTAAGTATACAACTCAGAGAGTGGCAGAGACAGAGAGGAGTTAGCAGTGAGCATCCAGATGTGCTTAGGGTAAGAGTGTAACCAAACAATTGAAGAAAAACCTAAATCTGTCAACCAAATCACACTTGAAAAAGGGCTGAGGTCCGACACATGTACGGGGCCAATTCATCAGTGTCTGAGTTCAAACATCAAAGTTAATTTGGGTTATTTTGGGTCACAAATTCACAATGCATTGATAGTCATGAATTCATTACTGCTTATTAACTGAAGTAGAAATTCACTTACAGAAAATGTTAAGTGTCACACATATCACACATAGTTTCTTGCATAGTGCAGAGTAGTCAGTTGAAAATTAGCGGGGGCCATAGTCATGTGTAATGATGCATAGACATCAACCTCACAATTAACAACTAACTTTAAGTTAATAATGCATCTCTTTCTATGTCACCATATCCCTGGTTCATATCACTTGACCGCAGTGTTTAAGGACATTTTTTAATAAACATTTAGGGAATCATTAAATAAAGGCTGAATAGTTGCGCATAGCTCTGATTTCACATCTATTATTGAGCAAACTCTGCAAAGTGGCAAATACACAACCAATTGGGGCGTCTACGATAATCATGATCTTACAGTACTTCCTTTCATTTTGCATGCACATGCACACCAGGTACTTTTACTATTGACTAACTGGAAGAATGTGCCAATGGAGCAAATGTGACTAGGTGAACTGTTGCAAATTCACCTGTTTGACTTTGCCACTTCAGACTGGCTAATTAGGGGGATGATAGCAGGGTTACGCATTCTTCTTCTATCCTACTGACTACACCACACATCCCCACTGTCCACTGGTTCGACAAGACTAATTACCACTTAGTGAATACTGAGAAGTGAATCCACAACTATTTTGCCAATGCAGCTTGAATTGTAGCAAGATGAATTTGACAGGAGTATTCACCCTTTAGTCTTAAGCCACCTCAGATTATTGCCATCAATCCCTTTGCCACTACAATATTCCCATAGTAAACTCACGACCATGACAATATTCCCATAATGAAGTTGTGACTGCGTAAGTAGCAGTCTATTGCAACCATCTTTAGCTGGCAAATTCCTACCTTTATGCAACAATTTGGACATTAGCCAATAATTCCCTAAATGACAGGACCAATGCCATAGGGAATAATGTTTTTTTTGCTAGTCTGAGGGTGAATAATTCTTTTGGGTAATAAAGATGTTTTTGAGCAGTTTAGTAAATAGGAGAAAACAGAGATATTGTTAAATACAGGCTGTTTCTCCTGCATTTACTATTTGAAAAAACTGTCGACTTTAGTAAATGTTCCCCGTTCATGTTATTAGCAAAAAGTTTGGGATTGGAAATTTAATTAAGGTACTGTGTATAATTACTGATTTAATGACAGATGTTGATCTAAATCATTGATGTTGAATCACCACAATGTTTTGTTCAATTATCTGTTTATGCCTTATGTAGTTCAAACTATCATAAACTGAAGGTAAGCATCTGTCTTGTTTTAACAATATTAAATGTAATATTGATCTTATTTTCAACACCTGCTAATGGTATATGGAAGATAGTTAGCAGATCTAGGTCACTGTATGACCTCACCAAATAAAACACAACCTGTTAAATAAATATTAAACTAACATACACTCTATTTTATGCTTCATAAAACCAAATAACTATTTTCAATAATATATTGATTTATAAATATTTCTAAAGCATTTTAACTTCTGAAGTAATCACACAAAACAAACTCTAGCCTTTTGGGGTTTCTTTAATTAGTTAGCTTATCCGATGTAAGCCCTCCTGCCAAAAGTCAATTAAGCATCACTTTAAGATCTCAGGCTCTCAAAGTGATTAGCTGCTTGTGTAATTTGTAGAAAATAGCCTGAGGATTGTGTGAGTATGGGCACAGTGACAATTAAAAAATTGATCTTGCTCCAGCACCTGCATCTGCAAATCACTGGAAAGCAGCAAAAAGCAATTATAGGAAGGTTGTAAGTCCCTCTTAAAGGTTCTATACCTCTCCGTTAGTTATAGCATTTTATACAGATTTTGCTAGGTTTTTATGTGCTTTATGATGCAATTATCTTTACTAGGATTTGCAGAATTGGTGGTTTGTGTTTACTATACCTCTGCTAGTATAATAAGCAGGAAGAAGTTGGGGTGATCTTCCTACTGTAGCGCAAAAATGGTTTAAGCCATATTAGTCCAGTTGAATAGTAAGAAAGATGAGTACTGTAGTATTATATGATTAGAAAGATGAGTACTGTAGTATTATATGATTAGAAAGATGAGTACTGTAGTATTATATGATTAGAAAGAGGAGTACTGTAGTATTATATGATACTTTATTTGGACTAACAGTTTATTGTATAAGACAAGCTTCCTACTGTGTTTCCTTATAAAAGAAATATCAAGATAAGTTGGAAATTGTGACATTACATTCAGTAGACAAACCTTTAATATGTTTTCTATTAGACTTGTTCTCTGAAAAATCTAATTCTAATGATCCTGGACATATACTATGCAGAAAATGCTGATATTATTAGAGGACCTGCTAATGAGGGTTACTAGACTTGATTTATTTTTCTATTCTTTCTTACATAAATCTTTAAGAATGGACATTACTCACTGGCAATAGGTCTTAGTTTCAACAATGAACTGAAAACATATTTCAATATGTATAATATTATTCCAATAAGTTTGATATCCAAAATAACTTAATTTACCAATTCAGTTTTTTTTTAATTGGACAAAGATGGATTAAATTTTGTATCTTTTTCAGTCTGAATTGTTGTGTTACTACACACTTTGTTACACTTTACAGTATTTAAAGGCATACAAAAGTTATAATGGAATTCAATCTACATTGTATCTACTGTTATATTCTGGCAAAAAATACATTGCTACATTATTTTTCCATAAATCTCAGTATTTCCTCCTAAAGCATCTTTTGGAATAATCCTCTAATGAATTGGGTTGAGTTAGTCTACCATTTTAGGAGGTTGGTCTGATATGAGAGGACATGTTAATAAGAACAAAATAGGTTCAGGCAATGATACCACTTAAAGAATGTTGGACGAAATTTACTAAAGTAAAAAATGATTTTTTTTTCACTTTTTCACCTGTTTTTCAGCAATTTTGTGCCGCAAAAGTGAAATTAGAAAATTACATTTTCAACTTTTTTGCCCAATTTTTCACCCATTTTCAGCTGTTTTTCACCAAAAAATGGTAGAAAAAGTATAAGAAAAAGTTTTTAATAAGTAGATATCACCCATAGTCCCTTAAATTTATTCAGCGTTGTTTAGGGAGTGAACAAGAAACACGTGTCTAGCATATCTATTTCTTTTGATTAGGCACAAATGAAATATTATTTAAGTGTTCATTTACATAGAATATACCATTATTATATTTACCTTTTAATATATTTAATGTTATGCTTTCATTTCATCTTCCTTTTTTATAAGCAAAAAGATTTTCTTTATATATTAAACATTTAGAAGTAATAAACAACACAAAGGTTTGCGAGCAAGAATTTCCTTAATTACCAGATCTGTTAATCAGACTTCTGTTTACTATTCCCCAAATTCAGTTAGTAATATCACTTTGCATAGGGCACATACAGTATGTGGTATTTACACTTATTGTATGATCAGGTACCAATTAAACATTAGTGCTCAGACATGGCAATGGAATACCAACAACAGCATACTTTAACTTAGCCACTGCCAGGAGAATAGAGGGAACTATTTCTTAGTTACTTTAATCTTGTATTGGTTAATTCAAATAGCAATAATAACAATAACTATATATATATATATATATATATATATATATATACTGTATATGTATTTCAATACTTGGCAATACCTCTTTTATTGGACTAACAGTCGATTTAACTAGACAAGCTTTCGACAGATCCGTACTCCTTTTATCAAGTTGCAAACAAGTGTTGCTTGCGACTTTATAAAGGGAGAACAAACCTCTTGAAAGCTTGTCTATCTAAACTGACTGTTAGCCCAATAAAAAATGTATCACCGAGTACTGCAATACTCATTTTTTATATATATATATACTTTCAGTTGTTCATTGCTGAAATAGTTGTGTACTACTTCTAGATTGTTCTCTCAACTGTAATGGCATTCTCTGAAATCCTTATTGTGAGTATCTCCAACAAGCCCCCAACAAGTGGTTCAGCATAAACTTTGGGGCATTTAGTTTTTCAGTCTATTTCTCACACAGACATTCTACACAGTTACAATAACAGATCCTGGTTAAATATAGCGTGCCCAGACAACCAAAATGATGCTGGTTTAATTCACTTGGATATAGCTCTGTTATTTTTCCTGGTCTAGTGATTATGTTCCTTTATAACTTAAGACAGATGATGTTCTTTTGCCTTGTATGGAGTATAGAGCTGCTTTCTACCTTGCCGATATCTACTTGCATGCTGAGTACATCTTATGATTGGAAACTATCATTCACAAACTAGAATCCACCAGCTCTCCCTTATACACTCAGTAAAGGTCCAACTAGTGCACAATAAAAGTTGCCATTTGCTTATTTTTTCCCAAGTGCTAATTTTCCTTTATCTCCCATTGCTCCTACACTTACATAGGATCAAGTGTGACAAAGTGTCATCATTCCAAGGAATATATTTTAAATGGAAGAAAGCTTTGGTAAGGGAAGATGGTAACCATTGTAAAGGAAAATAATTTAAAGGGGACTAACATCTTCCCTACACTGGCATTAATAACAGGTTATTTCTATAGTTACAAGCAACTTCTTCATACTGTAGTTGTAGCAGTGTGAACTGAAATACTGACTCAGTAGAATAATCTGAAATTCCCCATCAATGCAATGCTAGATAGCATGATTTCATGGCCCTTTAGGACTGCTGACTTTCTGCTGCTGAAACAACCAGGATTCAACACCAAGATTTATTGTGAACTGGGTAGGACCCAAGAAGGACCCAGGTTCAAACAGGGGATGAAAGAAAAACAGACACTGACTAGAATCATCAAGTACAGAGTAAAGACAGGCTCAATTATATGACTGTTAGCTGGACACAAGGGCAAGAACAGTATGGCATCAAAAAACCAGAGAAACATCAACCCAGACAAAATTTTATAGCTACCATAGCTTGATTTCAATTCGGCTATGATACACACTCTGACCATGCACATCGAATACAGTTTTGCCCAGTTCATCTAACTAAGAACCAAGTGCTGAATGCTCCAGTATCTCCTTATTCAATCAGATTTATTGAATGCTGTAAAAGAGTACTGCATCTTGGAACTGGAAAGCAATGCTGTGAATATTTTGCAAACAAGATGGAAAAACACTGTGGAAAAAATGTACTGTCAGTCTTGCACCTTATTCAATCATATGTACTAAAGACAATAAAAAGAGATAATACAGATTGTTGCTTTATGCTGAAAGACAAATCATGAATGTCACTTAGGCTCCTGACAACTGATGTCTTTGCTCTCAAGCCATTGTACAGTATAATGGTGTAGCATTCCTTCAAATTTCTTATGGGCTTGGCATTGTCCTATGATATAGAATACTTCTTAGTTGACAATGACACTGTAAAACAGTTGTAGAAGCCACCCAAAATTAAAATGAAATCAGTTAATTCTTGAGGTAAATCAATAATGTTAAAAAAGATACTTATCTAACCAGTAATATTAACATATAAATGTGTTGATATTTAAATGGAAAATATGTTTCTTAGCATCCTTTTTGGCACATGCATGTTATGGCCATCCCTGCTGGATTTAGAATACCTGAATATAAACCACACTGATAACAGTTGAACATCCCATTTACTTAACTGAGACTAGATTTTGCAACCTATTCATAAATAACATTCAGCTGTATAGTATAATCAGTGCTATCTTCCATAACAGAGACAAACTATTTCATATTTAATATTCATTGTTCATATGAATGGTGCAAGTTTGTGAGTACCCCTTGAAAAAAATAAAAAATATCAGGTATTAGGATACCAGTGCCAAGTGACCACCAACATCGAGTTTCCATTGGTAAGCAGAGTGGCAGGCAAGGAGTTTAAAGATCAACAGAAAGTATAAATAAGTTTATGTATTAAGCAGATTAAGGATCAACACACACAGGTTCTACATTAGCCAGAACAGCACTCAATACAGTTAAGGCACTCCCTCTAGGATATCTTCTTCACAATTATATTTTCACAGTACAGTTGATTATTTGTGTCCTGTGGTTAATGCATATGAAGAAGTTGACCCCTGATCATCACCCCCCACAAACACCATTAACATTACCATTTTGTTCTGTCAGCCTTCATTAAGCATTCACAGCTGCACCTTGTAAATACCAGTGCTAAAATGCATAAGTGACAAATACTCAGGTGTTATTATGCGGACGGTACTGTACTGGTAAGGTGGCATTGCTGAAATGTTATGAATTGAACTTCTTTACTTTAACATATACAGATAGAGTTATATTTAGATAATTATATTTAATGCCAATGTCCCAATATGTCAAATCTACAACCAATCAATTTGGAAAAGAAACATTTCGCTATGTGGGTTTTAGGTCGTCTTCATCTTTAGTAAGTGAGACCCTTCATTTATTAGAACGAAACCATCTATTATGACCTGTTGGCAGAGATAAATGAATATAAATTGAGTATCATTTAACATTTTAATTGTAAACCTCTCTTTACAAAACATTTGTGATGTATAATGGTAGCATTAAATATGTTAATATTATAGCCTAAGTGCAGCACAGAAGCACATTAATGGGAAATTTTATTTTTGTTAATTATAGACAGTGCATGCTTTTCAGCATTTCCACAAAGCTGAATTATGCTTTAAAATCTATTTTTTTAATCCAGTTGGCTGTATATAACCAAGTAATAATACAGGCAAGGGTGCTACCAGCAGGTTCAACTAGAGCATTCTGGGGATAGAACTCAATGAATAATTTAATTTACCATTTCTAGCATTTTGACCAATATATTTAATTTGTTTGTTTGCCCTTCTAACCTTGGTGAAGATTGCCTTTTAGTATGAGCCAAAAGAAAGATTCTGGAGAAGTCTCCTTCCCTAATAGTGGGAAATGAAATTGCCAGCAGGTGCAACAAAATCCTAGGTGCTATGGCAGGCACCACCAGAACAGGATCACGTAATAAAATTACAGGATTGCAGACTACTTTTTAAAGATATATGACTCTATTTATTTAAACAGATGACAATCACACATGTTTTTCAGATGGTGAACATCCTCACAAAAGGAGGTTTGCCCCCCCTCTCAAAATTGTTGATGTGATTGTCACCTGTGATGTTTAAGTAAATGTATGTATGTATGTATAATTTTATTTATAAAGTGCCATAAATTTATGCAGCTCTGTACAATTCAGTAATACAGGTACAATAGAGACATGGGAAAAGTGCATTAAACAATACAAGTAAAATAACACAAGGATACTTCACTTTAAGTGTTAGGATGCGGTTGACACAGGAGGTTGGAAGTAAATGTAATGATACTCCTACAAAAAGCAGTGTGTAGTCCTGTAATTTTCTATGGGAGACAAAAAAAGAGGCCGCTAGCTTTGGACTTTTATTTCATTACTCAAGCCTTGTATAAT
Organism: Pipa parva; assembly: GCA_019650415.1. Taxonomy (NCBI): domain Eukaryota; kingdom Metazoa; phylum Chordata; class Amphibia; order Anura; family Pipidae; genus Pipa; species Pipa parva. The sequence continues at coordinate 10,800 of WMED01005251.1, forward strand.
TTTGTATTGTACTGTGTTCCTGTACCCAGCCATTTGTCCATGCACCTTTACCTGTATCTTGCCCATAGCACTGAACTCCTGATTCCAGACATCTGGCCTGTTTATGACAACTTTATTGCCTCTCAATCCTGATGCTATCTGATCTGATCCGATCTGTCACTGACTCAGCTTATATGACTACATTTTTCCTTTAGAAAGATGAGTACTGTGGCATTGTACTTAATTCTTAATTATTCAACTGGACTAATACGGCTTAAGCCATTTTTGTGCTATATTTTCCGTTTCAGTTCTATACGGATGCGCTTGACACCTTTGATCACCCTTTTAAAAGCATTGGGAATCTCGTGCCACTAAGACCTGGTGGCACCTAAGTAGTGGAGGGCTCCTCCTAAAGCTAAAGGTGTCCGTTATAGACAGAAAAGCATGCCAAGACCAGATTCCCAGTGGTTTCCATGGATTTTGGATAGCCTTATTTGACAGGGGATAATTAATCAAATTGTCCCATAGCCCAGTAAATTTGCCACAAATAAGCACTTTGCTGGCTTTGCTTGTTCAGAAAAGGACATTGTTTTCTATAAATTGGCAAATTCTTTCATAATTTGCCACATGTTTATGTAGCACTTTACATCAAATTTGTAGCCAAGAGTATTCATTATGTTTCTAAGCGACAATGCATTAAAGAAAACATGCACTAATATGTGGAAGTTGTGGGCTTAAGTCAGGATTCTTGGAGTTTGAACACTGATGAACTTTACAAGTGTACATTATTTCAAATAAGGGCATCTGAATGTCTAATATGGAAGACTACTATATGGTTATTGCTGGTTGGTGTTCATTTGCTCTGACAACCTGAATAGAATTAGATGTTGTTGAAATCAATTATAAAAAATTAGATGTTGCTAAAGGGGCTTTGTCTTATGAGAAGATATTGATATGTGCCTCCACACTGAAATAATGATCTTGTATAAAGTCAGTATATGTTATAATGTAGTAGTATGAAATAAACATTTATGTAGTTTTAGCGGCATTGGTATTTTTAAATTAGAATAAATTACTGCCAGCAGAATAAGGTCAGATGTTATCCTTATATGTGTATGTATATATTTACAATGATTTCACTACAGTCTACAACATTGTCTCCTTTTATTCTCCAGACTATGCTCAGAAAGAACTTATGTAGCCGTTTGCTTTGACACAGTGAGAATAGACACAATAGTGAATATGCACAACTGACTTCACTATGAAATTGCCAAATCGTTGTGAATTGTGCCAAATTTATTTGAGTATTAATAATTACCCCCCCCCCCCCAAGTGTCTGTAAGAAACTCACACACTGATACTATTCCCTGTGATACACCAAAAGGCGCTGGTTCTCTATAGGATAAACACATAAGCTACCCTTTTACAGTCGCATTCTTACGATCAATACAACCTCATATTGCCTTTTTTTTATATAATTACACAGTATTCTGAATTAAAGCTTTTAAAGCCTAATATAAATTAATAAACATGGTTTTTAGAATTGTACATTAACTTGCCAATGACAACATTTAGTAAAATTATTTTGCAGAGTTCAAATGAAGACAAAGGTAAAATAAATGACAATAGAAGTGAAGATTCCAAACTGATGTCTAGGACGATGACTGCTTAAAACCCCAAAATGCCAAAAAGGATGATTGCCTACAAGATTCTCAATCCTTGGGCTGTACATCCCAGTAACCCTGGAATTAACCAAACAAAGTCAACATAAATTCTAAACTGTCATCATTAATGAATGGCAGAGTGAATACAGACAGTGCCAAATACATCCTTATGTACCCTGCATTAATTACTTTCATTCCAAAGGTTAAGCTTATTTCTACCATAGGCCTCTTACTCTTTTAATTATTGCCCTATATCCAGGCATCCATAAACATCCTTTCTGCTAAAACTGTTTCACCGATAATATTAATACATTTTGTCCAGGATGAAAATAAGAGCCAAAACCAAAAAAAGATAACACCAGTAAGAGATCATATTTAGTAAATATATTGCTACAACCTGCAGTCAAGAAACCAACCTTGCCACCCTCTTACATGTTTTATAAATTAATACAAACACTTACAAGTCATGGTAAAAATAAAAATGTCTCATGTGTTTATATCTAGAAATTTAGTTTTTTAATTTTCAAAAAACCTGGGCTTTGATAAATAGGACACTTTATAAATGTGTAGTTATAAAATTCCACTGAATACAGTGGAACACACATAAAATTCAGAGCAATGAAAATCAGCATCTAAGGTTTAAATATAACATTTATACAAAGTGTTGAAGAATACCTGCAATGGCAATCCAAATGAGATTCTTAATTTCTCAGGCATTACTGAACTTTTAATAATAAGTTTTTGATTCTTATCCAAATTATTGATAAGACAAGTAGTTTGATAATACATTTAGCAATAGACTGCCATACAGTAAATGAAAGAAAAACTTAAAGGTATTACGGAAATGTAACCAGCTTTGGAAAAGATATTGCACTAGGGAAGATCCGATCTTCTAATATCTGCTTTTCAATATACTACAGGGAAACACATTATTACACCACAATGCAGCTCATCTAGAGATTTGCTATCACTGTACAACTGCAGAGAGAAAATTTAATACTAAAATTCCTTTTAGCAAAATGCAATCATTAGTAACCTATGCAACCTAGCAATTGTTTTTACAGGAACATTCCAGTTAAAATTGAAGAAAACACATTTGCTAATTTATGCTAATTACTAACTTTTAGTAAATGTGTTTTTTTTTTTCCAATTTTAGCCAAAAAGTTCACTTTCTTACCTGTAAAGAAGTGGTGTCCAGCACTTCCTTCTTGCAGACTCCATCTTCTTTCTCTGCCAGTGACTCTACGGCATCCGGTTCAGGCAGACCAACTGAGGTGCGCTTTCGTCTGCAGCCGCTCTCCCTGTGAAGCCCCACATTGGCATTTCCTAATAGTCACATGGGAGAGCGTGACGTCATCAAAGCGTCCTCTCTGGAAGACATCACACTTTCCCTTGTGACTATTAGGAAATGCCGATGCGGGGCTTCACAGGGAGAGTGGCTGCAGAGGAGAGCGCAACTCAAAGGGACTGCTTGAATCAGATGCCGTAGAGTCATTGGCAGAGAAAGAAGATGGAGTCTGCAACAAGGAAGTGCTGGAAACCACTTCTTTACAGGTAAGAAAGTGAACTTTTTGGCCAAAATTGAAAAACAAAATGCATTTACTAAAAGTTAGTGATTAGCATAAATTAACAAATGTGTTTTTTTTTTCTTTCAATTTTGGCTGGAGTGTTCCTTTAAGGTCTTTTATTATTATTAAGCTTTCTATAATAAACCTGTAGTCTAGCAAATAAAAGTGATACGGTTATTTGTCAGCAATAAAAAAAAGAGTGGTGTAAATGTTAGACTGTAGTAAAAATAGGTGCAGGTACATTTCAAGCTACCAAAACAATCTTTACCTATCTGATATTTCTTTATCAGATTTCTACTTTATTTCGGTTATATCGTATAGTATATCCATTATTCTGACGTTTGACAGTCTCTGTGTCTTTATTGACGGTTTTGTTCATTAGCCGATAAAGTTTTTTCAAAAGTCCGGTATTAATTCATTCATATATGCAGTTAACCTTCTGTTTCTGCTTCTGGATACATATCACCGCTTCATATTTCAACACCGCTTACTACACGGTTACAACTTACAGTGAGTAACTATTTATATTGCATTTCCATTGTTTGAATTAACCTTTATTTGTTTGATTGTTCACTGTTATTGTTTATGCTGATTTCGCCACTCTTCTGTCTCCCTGCTATAAATATTGATTGTCTTATCAGTGCTGCACACCATGATTAAGAGCTGCGGCTCGAAACGCGTAGGTGCCGCCTACTTTTTAATTTATTACATGGACTTTTAATATATTTCAATAAATATTTGTTTTATCTACACGGAGTGCCGGAGATCTTCCATTTTTTTTATTGCCTAATTAATATTGGTTTAAAAATGGGGTATGGTACTGCACTGATTTACTGTGCTTTTGACACATTTACATATTCTATAATTAGAGAATCAAGGTCTTAAATGAACTTTTGAATGGAATTAGGGTTTCATAGTTTAACCTTTTTCCCTTTATATTGTGAAGAACCATTTTCCAATAAATTTCATGATTTACAAGCAAAGGGCTGTTAACCCTTCTAGGATGTAACTTATTGGTGTTGAAACCTTCTTCCACAGCAACATGTACAAGAAAACCGTACAGTGGCTTTGTTATATTATTATAAAGTATTCTTTCTCATCACTGACAGCACTGAGTAGCAGGTGGAGCGGAGGAGGACTTTCTATCCGATAAAAAAAGAGTAGCAAGTTGAAATTTGAATTAGAAGGCAACATTAACAAACAAAAAAAAAGCATAAACAATAAACAAAAAGGAAAACATTTTGTCACATCTGGAGAAAAGAAAAGGAAATAGATTTTGAATTTGTTCCAGTTGGCAGTAAATACACAAACCATAGTAGTTACTAATTGTTATCGAAAGCAGAAAAGAATGGATGAAACACAAAAGACAGCATCAACCGTGTGGCTTCAAGTGTTTGTGAAAGCAATTTTTAGATTTAAATATTTAAAATAATTGAAAGCAAAATTTATTTCAAACATATCCCAACTCTGAAGCTCTGCACATTTCTATGCCCCCTGCCCAAACTTTAGTTATAGAAAATATAATACAGAAAATGTTGGCGTATTGCAAATAGATTAAAATTTGTATCATACATTAGTGGGGGAAATTTATAAAGCGTTGGTAAATGCATTTCTGCATTTTCAATTTGATTGATTTCAATCTAATTTCCTTTTTCCTCTATTCGAAAAAATATGCATATTTATTAAAAAGCAGGATAAACAAATTTGATTATAAGAGAATCGCAGCAATAACAAAATCGTTAAGTACTGTACTTAGCGATGCTACGATAGCTGAAGCTATCATTGCACCACTAAGTTCCCCTACAGTGAAGGGAGCCATAAGACCCCCACAGCCCCACAACATCACTCCTCCTCATCCCCCCCAACATCATTACCTCCCACATAGTGCTACAAATCTACAACTGACATGTAAACAGTTAATTTGAATAAAACACAAATGATTTCAATAGTGCTACTGTAATATTAGCACTATGGGAATAATTTGTTTTATTTAAATTAACCATATTTAATGGAGCATCCTAGGACCTCCCAACATAATCCTCTACTTAGCGCAGGGATAAGTGGGGAGACCGGTACTACAGGGAGTGGCCTTTAGGAGCTTCACTCCTTCCTCCTACCTCCTGTCCCTTTGGGGTAAGGGGCATGTTTAATTAAAATGAAGGGACCCATACACCCTAGTGCTAGACAGGGTGGGGGATTCACAACCACTAGGAGCTGCTCCTCTTCATCCTACCCTGATTTTCCTGTGGGGTAGAGAGGCCTAAGTATTAAGAAACACTATGATGGGGAAAAATGTTCTAAACTATCTCCAAAGGGAATAATGAGTTTTTCCACCCTCAACAGGGTGAACACTGTTCAGCAATACAAAAAAGTCAGATGGAGCTTAATAAATATACAATAGATATCAGCAATATCAATTTTTTTTTTTAATCTAATTACATTTATATAAATAATGATATGCCAGGAGAAAACATTTTTGATTTTTTTAAAAATATCCCCTTTGATGACCATATCCTATTGTTATAGCTTGAAACACTGTGAGAGCATAAGATAGACATGTCAAAATTGCAAAGTATTCACAATAAACTTCATATTATACAGTATAAATAGCTTTGGTGGCAAATAAAGCTCAACAATAAGTGCCTAAATGCAAGAAACACTTTAAGCATGCTGATGGTTTTTCTGAAATAAAAATTATTCTTATTATCCACTCATCTTTGGTCCCATTATATCCTGCTGTCTGCCATTTTGGTTAATTCTTGATAGATGAATGAAGACTCCGGCACTCTGAAATAAATAAAATCATCCAAAATTTATTGTAACAAAGTTAAAATCCAAACGTAACTTTGTTACAATAAATTTTGGATGATTTTATTTATTTCAGAGTGCCGGAGTCTTCGTTCATTTGTTGTTTGCTACATTGGGCCTCTTACTCCTTGGCACCCGCTGTTCTTTATACTGGTTTGGTGGATCGAGTGATCCTCTCCTTTCTCTAATTCTTGATAGAGTTATGAGACTATACCCAAAACAAAGAATCATGGAAGAAATCAAAAGATACATATAATAAGGAAAAAGGCTTACAAACCTCTCTAGCAGACCACTAACATGTACCTGGATGATGGATCTGAGTGTGGATATCATGAGGCATAGTTGCAGTAATGGACTGAGTAATAAAGTACACTGATCAATATTCAGATTTTTTACGCAGAACAGTGAGTTGTAGAGGTTCCATTTCACTAGCATTTGGAGGTCTCAGTTCATGGAAAAGTTATGGTTGCTTAAAAATGGAGGCAGTATGAGTTCTACTTGGTCCGCTATGTTATCTGGTAGAGACGCAATAAGCCAAGATAGCGTTCCCTTTGTTCTTAAAATTGAAGGGCAATAGAATATTTATCCATTACATTGGTTAATTTCTTGCTGAAACTGCTGCAGAGCAGATCTAAAAATCTTCATAGTCATCATCTTAGAAAAAGAAGCTGATGATTGAAATATATTTTGGCATTTTTAAGTCTGTAAAGTAAAAGTTGCACAGTAGCTTTGGTAAATGCATCTACACTGGTCCCCTGCCAGGCCATGCCCTCAAGTCTACTTATCAATAATATATTCTTGCCTATCTTGCTTTTAAATGATAGAAGCCTTATTAGTTATTTTGCAAACTTATATCTAATATTACAGCAATATAATAATTACTTGTATCATATTACCTCGATGTTTCAGAGTACTATCTTTGTAAGGTGTCCTTAAAGAATTGTTTTTTTGTTATTACCCTTGGCAACAACTAATAGTAAGCAGATGGGAAAATCTTCTCACTTGTTTGTGGATTAGTGCTCTTTCATATTTATTTCTTCTAACATGCCATATGTCTTTAAGCTACTCAAAGGAAGTAGAGAAAATTCTCAACAAACATCTTTAGACATTTTCAAATAATACCTAGAAAATGTGTTATTTTAGATATGTTATATGGAACATTTAGCCTTAATAAATATGTCTCATTTTTCTGTATAGAAGAATTCATGCACAGTTACAAAGAGACATTCATTTTCAATAACACATACGCATGATCTTTTATATATGGAAGGTGAAAGTATAACATACATCATCAGTGTATTTTGATCCTTTTTTGTTCAGCATCTCTCCACACTTAACATCTATTTGGTGTATGTAAAATCATATATATTTGAAAATATGACATAAATCATGTATTACATAACTTATATACTATATGACATAATCATGACTTATTTCTCCACACATGTGGACTATTTCATTTAATGATCTTTTGCCCTGCGATAAAAAACAGTGTATTTCATTTTCATATACGGTTGGCTTTTTATTTTTAGTTCAATTTAAAAAAAAAAAACTAATTTCATTGCGCAGCCTTATCACTTCCCACAAATATTTCTTAGAATGGAATTACAAAGCTGACATTTCCTTTATCACTGTATTACAATGATAACTGGAGATGCTGTAAAAACATTTTACAAAATGCATCCTTGTCATCCCCCACCTACCATAGACAGCAATAAAATATCAATATATGGCAAATAAATGAATTATACATATTCTTTGATAATGCTGCCTAGTATAGATATGCTACTGCTTATGAAAAAGGCTAAAAATATGAGCATTTTCAGGCATGACCTTTCACAGGCAATGGCTTAGTTTGTTGCAGAATATGAAACAATGCATGTTAAAAAAAAATCTATTTAAAATCTATGCAATAATGTCACTGTTGCTTTTATTATGATAACATATGACAGATTATAAATAAGTGAATATGTTGAATTTAGATAAACATGTTTTCACAATCTATGATATCTATACAATTATCTTGGATTTGTGGGTCTGTAATGACTGAAAATCTATTATAAATCTACATAGGGTAAAAGATATTAAAGTAGAAAAGATTGATCTTGGTCTTTTTGAGTTTATCCTGCGAGATCTCAAGTTGATCCTGCAAGATTATCGCTTGAGTTTTTTTATTGAATTTTTTGATGGAAAGCTAGCCATACTACTAATGTATAGTATGGCTACCTTTTCATCGAAAACTCGAGAGATAATCTTGCGGGATCAACTCGAGATCGGTCTTTCCTACTTTAATAAGTTTCACCCATTAAAGTATTAAGTTAAGATTCCAAACTGAATTGCTGAAAAGAAAGAAGCTAGGTGGATATTTATAAAAATTGAAAAGTTTTCTCATGGTATATCCATATACCTTTAATAAGGTCGAAAGTATTGATGTCCCTTAACAGAAAATAATTAAATTCAGTTTACTACAACTACTAATTCTAACTTAATAGACAACTTTGTTGTCTTACTAATACTTTTTCACTTTTCATTATTAAATAAATAATGATTTATTTCAATGGGGAAACAATTTTATTGATCCTTTATAAATTGGAAAAATCAAAAAGTACAGGGAAATGAAAATTGACAGTGAAATGGGGTGAATCTATTAAATATGGTAAAAATGGACCTGATAAATATGCCCTTTTAACAGTTGATAGATAGATATACATATACTACAGGGATAGATAGATAGATAGATAGATAGATAGATAGATAGATAGATACTATAGGGATAGATAGATAGATAGATAGATAGATAGATAGATAGATAGATACTATACAGGGGGGAATTTACTATAGTCCGAAGTGAGATGCGGAATGTTCGCCTCACTTTGGACTGATTGATTTGCGCTCA
>WMED01005252.1:0-19713 GCA_019650415.1 Pipa parva
AAACCCCCACCCTGCCTTACTTTCGGGGGGGTCCTACTTTCGGGGAAACACGGTATTTACCAAATGAAAATCAATGAACAGAACTCAAAAAATATCTGAAGCATTACAAAATTTCACAGAAGGCTCATTAATAATAAGTGGAGATCTAAATACCCCTCTAGAACCACTACTAGAAACCTTATAAAACAAATCTAGCTTATCCTATAAAATAATAAAACAGATACATTCCTCTATTAACCTACTACACTTAAGAGATTCTTGGAGAACTAAACACCCCGAAACCAAAGATTACACCTTCTAGTCACATCACTATAATACATATTCAAAAATAAACTACACTCTGATATCACAAGATCTAATTTGAATCAATCCATTCAACAAGAATAGACCCCATCCCCTAGTCAGATTATATGATGACCCATCTCTCCTTAAAGATAAAAGGAAGGCTCAAGACAATTAACAGTTGAAAACTGAACAAAAGTATACTCTAAGGGAGAAATTTATGGAACTTGGAAAAACCCTTTTCTGTATTTCTGAGTTTAATCATGAGAACACCCTGAAGTTTCTCGAGGTAAGTATTGTGAAATTTGCTTCGATCGATACTTACCGTGAGAAACATTTTCTATTGAATTTATCCATGGAAAGGGTAGCCATACTGTATAGCTACCTTTCCATGAATATATTCAATAGAAAAAGTTTCTCAGGGCAAGTATCAATCGAAGCAAATCTCGCGATAATTACCGTGAGAAACTTCATGGTGCTTTCCCAATTATTAAACTTGGAAAAGTGAAAACTAGCTTTTCCGAGTTTAATATAGACTCATTAGTAATAGAAGTCTCCACCAAAATGAACAAAAGATACTTTGAAGAAAACACAAATGCCAATTTGCCAGATAGCATTGTATGGGAAGTACACAAATGTGTACTAAGGGGCTATTTTATTCAACTTGGAGCAAAAAAGAAGAAAGATCAAAAACAAAGAAAGGGAAAGCTTCTACAAGCTATAAAAGCACTGGAACAACAATAAAAACTTGCCGAAGCTAAAAAGATATTAGACAAACTAACTCAACTGAGACAAAAATTAAATAACCTTCTTCAAACTCATACAACAAAAAGTATCACAATATTAAAGCACAAGTTCTATGAACATGGAAATAGATGCTCCACTCTTCTAGCCAAAGCTCTAAAAAAAACCAAAAAAACAGAAACAACAAAACAAAACTGAAAATGAAAACAGGAATCTTAACAACTTGAACTGTAGATATCCTAAAATAGTTCAAAACCTTCTTTACCAACTTCTACCAACTACCAAACGAAAAATCAATAAACCAAAATAAAATAAACCAATATCCAAACAACTTTAACCTACCGAAAATATCCAGGGAACAAAGAGACAAATTAGACCAACCAATATCTGCTCAAAAACTCCAAACAGCAATAAAATCAAAGAATTCCAATAAAAGCCCAGGTCTAGACGGATTTCTGGTAAGTTACTATAAAAGCTTCACCTCCAACACTTTGCCAGGCTTTCAATGCTATAAAAAGGAGAAAAGTTTACTGAACAATTCCAAGTAGCCCATATAACTCTAATCTATAAACAAGGGAAAAATCCAATGGATCCCTCCAATAACTGACCTATATCATTAATACACATAGACGCAAAACTATTAGCAAGAATTTTAGCACTGAGAATTCAAATACCCATACAAAAACTCATTAACCCAGACCAAGTGGGATTTATAACAGGGCGAGTAGGAAGAGACAACACAAATAGAATCATTAACCTACTCCACTACACAGAGAAAAAGGAAACAAAGCTGTTTCTATTATCAAAGGCATTCAACAGCATGAAATGGAAATTCATGTTCTCATGCCTTGAATAATATGGACTGGGCCAACAAATATGTAAATGGATCCAAGCCCTATACCAAGATGTCACCAGAAGAATAAAAATAAATGAACAACTATTCAATAACAAATCAAAAATGGCACCAAGGTTGCCCCCTGTCACCATCCTTATTCATACTCACCTTAGAACCCTTACTGACTACCATAAGAGAAACCAAAGATTTTTCGGGCATTAGAGTAAGTAAAACAGAACACAAAGTATCTTCTTATGCAGACACCTTGTTATTCTTCATATCTAATCCCGTAATCTCAGTGCCAAATTTAACACTCAAAAGAATACGGGCTGTTAAACAATTTTAAATTCAACTTTACAAAATCAATAGCACTGAACAAATCTCTCATTACAAACCAAATACAAGCACTATCACAGAACTTACCCTACAAATGGTCAGATCAATACATGACATATTTAGGATTAAAATAAACAAAAACTACAAAAAATGGCTAAAGATTAATCTAGACTCTACTACTACCCAAATAGAATTAGATCTAAATAAGTGAACCACAAAACCAATTGGATAGGCAGGATAAACTCCATTAAAATGAACTTAAAAACAAAAAACAAGCAATTAGCAGTGCATAAAATAATATGTGACAAATGAATTTTGCACAAACAATAAAGAAAAATAAGTCAATCAGGTGAAAAAGTCCCCAGATAAATGGTATAGAACTCAAATTCAAATGCAGCTTTCTTCTCTTAGGTGTGTCCTCCCACTCCAAAGCAAAACCTCCAAAAACGAATTTCTGTGAAAAAAGCGCAAAAGAAATTTGCACGCAATGGTGCCTGAATCCGTAAAATAACGATAATGTGATGTAGGAAACTCCCAAACGTGCCCAGAAATGTGTGGAGAAAATGAAACAACACCACAAATGCCGGTGAGAATTCAGTAAGTGCTAACTGCTCACCAGATTTAAATGAAACAATGAGCCTTCAGAAATTCCTGGCCATATAAAGATATCATCCAATCAGCATTCCAAAAAACCTCAGATGTTGTGACGTTCTTACGATCAACGATCATACACAATATATCCACATGCAGAGGTAACCAATGAGACAAATCCACAGGTTAAAAACTGGGAAATGGTAGGCGATTTAAAAAATAGCTGGATGCGAATCATGCAGATAAAACTTTAAAAAATGAAAGAACTCCTTCCTCCAAAAAAGTGTGGCAGAGTCCTTTGTTGTAACCCTACACATATTTTCTCTTGTGTCTGTTAGTCATCTACTCCATTTTCAATGGAGCCACAATCCTTAATACACTACCAAAATTCTCTGCGTTTACCTGATCTAATGCCGCTCATGTCTGCTAGCATCTGACTGCTGGTAATGCTGGGGCTGGATATAGCCCATCACTTCCAAGTCCTCAGAATCAATCCCAACCACTGATGTCATGGATGATGTCAGCAGTGGGAGATTCAGGTTCCAAATACTGATTGCAAGCAATGTACAATCATCATTTGTCTCCTTATTACACAGATCATTTGCCTGGCAGTTTGGGAAGTTTTCTACCAATGATTTTAGCCAAGTGTCTCCATTCTTAAGTATTACAGCCTGCTACAGCTCAGTCTTAATGGGATCAGCTCCAACAGTCATCCAAGAGATTTTACAGTGTCTGTCTCATGAGTCTCTTCACAGCTAGCACAGCGACCTTGCCTATATACAGCACCAATATGTCCCTGCAGTATTAGACAAAGGAGTAAGAGTCCCAGGAGAGGATCTCTGTACTTTATGCTTCTTCAGGAGATGCTGTGAGTTCTAGTCAAATATGTGCCCAAGGGTGCTGTGAGTGACTGTTCTACTATACTGTACTAAGTATGATTCCACTATTTTTCAGTTCAGCTGATCCAGGTCTCCGCCAGAGGTCCAACATGAGTCTATCCAGCTGCCAGTAGTGTGGGGGGTTAACCTGAGGGCAGCGACAAGGGTGGTCCCCTGCTGCAAAGGCCATACCTCCTTGTGGGGGTTTCAGGGTGAAGACCAGGACCTCCTTAGACTCTGTGATTCAGTGTTAACTAGTTCTAACTCTTGCTGTGGTACAAAGGATCCACATTAACCCTTATATCTCTTTATTTTTCAAAAAAACCTTTTCCTGAACCTGTTCATACACTGTAGTTCTTCCAGAGGCATACCATCTAGTTCCTGTGTGTTTACTGTACCTTGTCATAGTACACCTTAGTGCCTCCAGAGGTGTATCACCTTGCACCAGCAACCATATGTCTTTTATGTATAGTATGCCTTAGTGCTTTTATAGGCATAAAGGGTTCTGAGTATTCTATAGTGACTCTAGTGGCAACTCAGTCCAATGTTAACCCCCATGTGTGTTTCCTGAGATCTGTGACACCCTTTTTCTATTGTTACTCCATAAATCTGGGTTTCCATTACTTTCCATTCTTGTTAAAACAAGTCAATAATGCTTCCCTTTTGGAACACTAGTAACAAGTTTTTTATTTTTTTGATGTTTACAGATATTTAAATACAATAGTGTTTATAGTGGGTGCTTATAGGGAAATATACCTTGAGAAGAAGCATAGCACATGAAGGTTTTCCATTTATGTAAGTAAAGTACAGGAACCTCTATCATCTTGTCTCACTCAATTTCTGTCACTTAAACAGTGACTTATCTGCAAGTCTTTAAACTTGGATTGTATTATACTGAGCAATTCCATTACTGTATTATGATTGTACAGTGTTGTAAAGATGTTCAGCTGTGGATATCCTAGCAGCGCTATATAGATAAAAATATATATTCATAGAAATAAATACGTCAGTATATTTTACAATCAGTACAAAGCTAAGAAAATTTGCTATGCCTTACAATACAAAGCCACGAACTCTTGAGCAGTGACCAATTTGATGATTATTAACATTTTCTCACAAGGGAGAGAAAAAAAGAGAAATGTTTTCTGTGGAGCTGTGAAACTTATTATTTCCTGCTGCATTCGTGCTGCGTCTGGCTTCCATCTCTATTTTGACAAAGGACAAAAAAGAAAACTGATTTTGTTTTACCAGCTCAGAGAAGCATTGTTCATAAGAACACAGGGTCACCTGATTTCATAGGTAATTACAGTTTTACTTAAAAAAAAAAATCTCTTGAGCTCATGAGGCGCAAAAAGAGGCACTTCTGGGAATTAAGTATAACGATGACTTTTTAGATCTGGTATGTTTAATCATTTTGAATTCCACCTCCAGAGCACAAAATGATGAGTTTAATATCATAGCAGGAGGTAGCTTGCATCTCCCATAAAAGACTGCTCTCAGCATCCAGCAATATTTCAGCTAACAATTTATTACTTTTTTCATGTCTTCCCAGGCAAATTATATGACAATCACCGTTGCTTTTAATTCCAGCAAGCTTTGCTTCACCATATATTTAATTGCTTCTCTAGTGTAGGAGAGCATTTTCTGTAAAAGCATCTCCAATGGTTCTATATGTTTAGAAGAAAAGAGAATTGTAGCATTTAAGACTGTAAATTCTAAAGATATTATTGTTTTCATATATATTTTATTTAACATTGTACATAATGGTCACTGCTTATAAAAATGATACAAAACACATGGATATGCACATGTCTTTGTCCAAAAACTGCTACATTTTTACAAGTTCATGCCAGATGACTCTCCAGACACTTGTTATTTGTAACTTTATCATTTTAAAAAAAATGGATCCAAACATGTACAGATGTATTCTTCCAACACAAGAAGTTCAGATAACTACTCGCAGTCCTATAGATTAAGTATTGTTAACACACTGAGAAAATGGTGCAATCTGTTTAAATGGTAAAATCCAGTTTAAAGTATTTGACCAACTCATCCACAAGGTATATGCTACATCTGTAGGTGGAACAGACGACTGCCTCTTAATGAGATAAATGAAATTACACTGCTGGTGTAAGGAAATGGAATATTACACAAGTTATGTCACAGTGATATTTAGTTGCTTTTTTTCCACATTAATTAAAACGTGTTCATGATTTTGAGGTGGCCCAGATTAATATCACATGTAAGTTAAACTGATTTAATATGTATTATCCTCTCCACTTCTGTTGATTTACCAGCAACCAAGCAACCACTCAATTTTGCCAAACATTGCATCAACAATTAACCGCTATCAGGCTATGTTGTTTATGGCACATCACCCCGCAACAACCCAAAATGAAAGGCATGAAATAGTTTCTACAGTGTTTCACTCTAGTATTATTTCAAGTCCAAGTGGCTTCAAACATCGGTCATTTAATCTTGTCTACTTAAGTGCCCAAAATGTCCAAATGCTCCAACATGAAATATGCCCAAATACCCTAACATAAAATATGTGGATGCAACAAATGTTTATGAACACACAGATTTCCATGAGCAAATAACACCAAGATAAACCAGTGTGACAGCACTTTTCTACCACCATTACCTGTTTGTTTACACACACACACACACAACACACACACACACACACACACAAACATACACACACATATATATTATAATTTCACTTGTTGCCTGCAAACTGTTTATTTACATTAGTCTGCCTTTTGTAAGCTTTAAATGTTTAGGGCGAAGTGTACAACAGTTATTATTTTTTTCCCAAAATTCAGCTGAAAATTGTATTTTCAATCTTATGCCTCCCTTTTGTCTATTTTTCACACTATAATGGGCAAAAACAGGTGAAAAAGTGAAAAAATATTTTGACTTTAGTAAATTTCACCCTAAGGGCGAAAATTATTAAACTCAGAAAAGCCATTTTCTGAGTCTGAAGTTTCTCGCGGTAAGTATGGCGAGATTTGCTTTGATCAATACTTGCCCTGAGAAACTTTTTTTATTAATTATATCCATGGAAAGGCTAGCCAAACCATATAGCTACATTTCCATGGATATATTCAATTAAAAAATGTTTCTCACAGCAAGTATCGATCAAAGCAAATCACATGATACTTACCGCGAGAAACTTCTCCCGATTAAACTCAGAAAGGCTGAAATGGCTTTTCTGAGTTTAATAAATTTCACTATAATAAGTGTTTTATTTCTGTCTTGTCCCCACTTACCCACCTTTTCACTTACATCAGCTACACCCTGATATCTATACTGTCTCCTGCCTGGCTTTTGCAATCTAGATCTGTTCACTCTTATTTCCTTCCCTCTTGTTGTTCCACTATCCCTGCCTCTCTTTTTGCTAGTTAAAATTCAAGTAGAACCCTGTGAGGTTCAAAAGCTTGTTTTCCTCTTGAAATATATGTTGTTACAGTAAAATGTATAACAATCTCCAATGCATCACAACGCAATAAATTTAATTTAATGGGGTGTATGTGGGAAAGCAAAACATAGTTGAAATTTGCAACATTAAGATAATTTTGGTGCCATCTGTTCCACTTTCCCAGCATGCTGTTTGTTTGCCTTTGTTTCTTTATTTACCTTGTCATTTATTTTAAAATGCAGGTGCAATTGCAATTTTACCAACATGTGAAAATTGGGTAGAAATTATAGATAAGCAAGGTGAACACATATTTATCTGCAGCATTATTTTAGCACTCGTTATATAAAACGCATGCAAACATAGTTTGCTATAAAATAAAGACATGATCTTACACTAAATGTAATATAAAGCACAGTAGTAGTATATTAGATGGTGGACCTATGTGCTCCAGTATAGTTTATTTCTCCCCTTAGTCATATGATCATAGCATTTCAGGCAAACCCTGGCATAATCAGTGCCTTCTTCATACCACTGATGCTTTCATTAATAAAATTACTGCTCTTTACCCAGCGTTGCTGGATGGCAGAAAATAAATATATGAAGAGTCAGACTAATTACATTACTAAGATATCTAATACTTTTCATACTGAATATCTTATTGCCAATTGACTGAATGCATGATTTCGTCTCATTGTTGTTTGGTTCCAAATGCTCCTGCAGTTTCTAAGATGCAGACTAAAATCTCTTTGAGCTGTGACTCATTTAGGGAAGATCTATATAAATGAAACCTTCTCAAAAGTCAATCCTATTTCACAGGAAACAACTTATTAACTCTGTATGGACAGGGTGCATTGGGAATCCTTCAACATTATTAATATAAAATGGCCTTTTTGAATTAGAGGACAAATGTCATGTCTTCTAAATTCCTTTAAAATAGTCAAACCTTTTCAGTTCTCGGCCTCGGTAAATCAATCTGTACTGACATACGCTTTAAGGAGAATAATCTGTTCAATGTGACTGTCACAGGACAAAGTAATAGGACATTGTTTTTGAACCTGGCTAAGACAGAGTCAGTCAATTATGGACTGTTTTGTGTATTGCTGGCAGACCCTGGAGCAACACATGCTCAATAATGAAAGTATCTGAATTTCAGAATTGTATTTTTTATAAGGTGTAATGATTAACAAGCGAAGTGCATATGTTTTCAGAGGCAGTCTTCAAATTCAAACAAATTTAAAGTCATTTTTCATATTATATAGAAACCTACATAAGGTTGAAAATGATAAAATAGACAAACGACAAAAGCTCTAATGGTTTGAACATATTAGTTATAATAACTGTGATTTGAGGGTTTAGTGATAATCTGACATTTTCATAATATGAAAAGATAATGTAAAGAGGAGCCCCAATAGCATTTCAAAATAACACAATGTGTTCTAGGGATTACCTGACACTTTGCATTTACACCATTTTCTTTATGGCTTAAGATATTTTTTGGATTGTGTATGTAATGAAGATTAATGTTAATTAACTCTCATTTTACACCAGTTAATCCAGCCCTTTGACTCTGTAGGATCAATTTGCTTTCTTATGATTGGACTTTACATTGTGACTTTTGAACCAGCTACAGGTGCACTGTGCATTCTAATTAGCACAGCTGATTTGTCTAACTATATCCAGCTCATTAATATGTAATAATTCCACAAAATTCTTTTTTCGTATCACATTCCACTAAACACCACCAGAAAGAAAAAAAGAGAATGGCGAGGGGGTGATTGATACATAGGTGGGCCAAACAGAGCAGGAAAGAAGGAGGGAAAAGGAAAGAGGAAGTACATGGTGAGTTGGCGAAAGGAGAGAAACTTTAGGACACCAGAAAATAACTTAATGAAGATGGTCCACCTGGAGCAGTTCATGGAGAAAATAAAAGGAACAGCTGCACAGAGGGACACACCCAGTGGCTTCAGCCCTGCATAGAATACTGGGAGGCAGGAGGCTCTGCCAGCATAAGGAGACTGCCTCATACAGGCTGGGCACCAATCTGACTGAGCCCCAGTAAAGAAAGAAGGTGGAGGATTAGGGTGGCGCACAACCTTAGTGCAACACCAAGAAGTGAAGTAGAGGCAGTGCAATGTCAGTCAGTGTGCCTTGGAGGAAGGAAAGAGAGGCGCAATCAGTGTGCTCCAAGTTCCCCTGAATTAAGCCACACATAATTAAGCTGGAGCAAGAGGGGATTTAGGGAAAGGCGAGAAGCCAGTAGGAAGGAGCAGGCCGACAGAGCGTGGCTTCAGGGGCAAAGGAGATGAGATCCAGGCAATTAGGTTAAACGTCAGTGCTATGGGGTTGGCGGCCATGGGGGGGGGTCAGTGGTTGACCCCCTCCAGGTGAAGGACACCTGCCCCCTTGGCTAAAGGGGTGGGGATCAGTCCTGACCCCCTTGGTTAAGGTTAATGCCCCCTACCCCAACTGATTTCCAAGGTGGGGGGATGAGGAACAGCTCCCAGGGAGCTGCTCCTAGCAATACTGATTTTCCCAGACCCAGCGTAGTGCTTCTTTTTATTTTTACAGACATCCTACCCGAAAGGGACACTATGGGGTATGGGGTAGGGGAAAGAGGAGCGGCTCCCAGAGAGCCGCTTCTTTCCCTTAGCGATCCCCCCACCTCTGTGAGGGGTGATATTGGGGGGGGAGGTGTAGGGGTCCCAGGGACCCCTACTAGATGGGGTGTATTTAGTTCAAACTAATTATTTCCATCGTGCTAATATTACAGCAGTGCTATGGAAATAATTGTGTGTTAAGTAAGAGCTTAAAGAACATGAACGTGCTTAAAGAATATTGCGGGAGTAAGCGACTTGTCAATCATATATATGACGCTTTCGCTTAGTTCCACCCAACCCAACTCGAGAAAAGTTGGGCTGACAGGGAAACAGTGAGAAATTATATATAAAGGTATATTGTATAAACACATCTATATTTTAAAAAAATGTTTATTTCATTAGTAGAACTTAATTCAGTATTTGAGTTTTGAGGTGAGGTGACAGGTGCACTTTAATACCCCAATTAAACCTCTTATTTTAAGATGTAAGCAATTTGGCTTCTACATGCTCCATGCACTGTACTCTGTCTCTGTTAAAATATTATAAATCAAATGACATGAATCATTTAATCATGTTTATCTGAACTATCCTAATATGCAAGTAAAAGCATTCATACAGGCTAATTAGAGGCTAAAGAGATGATATAGTTAATATAGACTGCTAAGTCAGAAGAAAAAAGCTTAGGATAAGGGAATGTATCTCACAGTGTCTCTTTCTTGAGGCAAGGGAAACATATAGGTCACTTTGCAATATTTTCAGGGACAATTGAAAATAAATACAACTCAATCTGTTAGTACAAAGTGCGTCCTCAGGCTGGTTATGATATTCTCTCATATGGAGATATAGCCATGAGATTTCTCCTGTGGGTACAATTTTCTTCCTAGACACACAACTGAAACAGTTTTCTTTTTTTTTGCAGGAATGCATTGGTGACAGAAAGTAACAGACTGTAAAAGGTGCATATTTCCCCTATTCTCTGCTAGAAACATTGCCCTGCAGAAAATCTGGGGAAGAAGTAGGACAGCCTTGTCATTTGGTGGCATAGAGTCTGATCTTGCCTGACCTCGGGGTGTTGTTTTAGAATGAACTGCCAGCACCAGGCGCACAGAACATGAAATTGGAATTTACTTCTTTTATGTCATTTATTCTGTTTGTTCCCTTGAAAGTCCCCCTGGGTGGTATACATCAGGGCTAGAGCTCTGTCGTAAAATATACTTATTCTGTTTGCTATACTGGTATATTCTGGTTTGTTACAAAATGCAATAGTAGTGTTAAATCAATGTGTTACTATTAAAGGGGAGTTCATCGGAGTGTTATTTGTTCTGTAAATGTGAGAATATACCATAAATACAACCTGGAAGTCCGAGTGACTGATATGCCCTTTTATTGGTTGCATCTGGTGAGCATTTAGTATCACTTGAGTGTTTAAACACGAAGATTAGGTGTTGTGCACCTTATTGTTTATTTATTGTCACATTTCCAGACACATGGCTTAACCCTTTCGCTATGGGGGCCAGATCATAAATGATTAACTTGGCACAGCGCCATAACCCGTACGGAGCCAGATAAATCATGGTTCCATATCATGGCGCTGCAACATAACCCGTACGCTGGTGGTTGTTCCGTGTCATGGACACGAGTGGTATTTTTGTGTCATGGCGCAGCGCCATGACACGTAGCGAAGGGGTTAAGGATGTTGGGTCTTTTCTATCACATAACAATTTATTTTGATAAAGTACTATATAGTGCATTCTTTGCGCTTCCTTCACAGAGTTTTTTGTCAACTATATTGGATTTTGGGTAATGAGCGAGTACCCTTGAAGAGAAGTGGCAATTGATGGTCATAAATCAAAGAATGATTTGAACACCTTTATTACTTTGTACTCTTTTATTTTGGACTGTGTTGCATTTGTCACCCAATTCACATCATATTTATTATTATTTTTTTATATTTAACACATCAATAATCTCTTTTTTGAGTGCTTCCATATACACAAAAAATATTTGCTGTTCACTGTTTATACCATAAATAGGCAATCTGCCAATATCACTTAATTTAACAAAGACAATTATTTACTGATATTTGATGAATTATCTCAAAGTTTATTAAATTACACTGGCTGGGCATTTATAGGCTGCTTAACATACCAGCATGAATACGCGGGTTTGATATGTAATAAGGTGGTTAACTGGGAGGCTTGTAGCAGGGTTCTTGACATTACATCATTTATACCAAGTTTTATTTTGGAGACATTGTTTTTAAAGGCTTCAGAAATGTGGCAGGCAAATGCCAGCAAAAGCTAGGAGTCATCTGTTAGAATCTAAAACTATTGTTCTCAATTAATGCTATTGTTTCACGGTGATAATACAACCATAATGCTACAAAATGGTGTCATTTTCCTATTATAATTCATGCATGTTGCCAGTATGTAGGAATTAAGCTAGAAAGGGACAGTAACACGTATGGCAGATATACAAGCACAAAACACACCCTCAGTGCCTTAAATACAGACATACCTGTCTAGGGGGATATTTATAAGTCAAATACAAATTTGACTGTTTATTGGTAGCAAATTAGAGCTAAACATTGTTAATATATTGATATTGCTGATATTGATATTTATTAAGCCCAATCTGGTTTATACTGACATAACCCCATAATTCCCTGTGGAGATGGCCATGTCACTTAGCCACAGTCAGATCAGTTTTCCTGTCAGAAAGGTTGACAATATCAATATCAATTGAAAATGGAATGGGACCCTCATAGCAAAGTGTACAGGTTTCAACCAATAAATATTTATTGATAACAATTTTTTTGGGGAGATTATTTCCCTTCTTAGCACTTCTTGATCTACCTGTATGTTCCTCCAACTCTTAACACTTATCTTAATTTGTCCATGTTCCTATCCAGGCGTCTTTCTTTATAACCGTGGTTGTTAGATACGCTTCCATTCTTTTAACAATATACCTGTAAGGAGTTTTACATACCTGGCTCCTTCGCTCCACGGTGCCGGGCTCGCGGCCTCTCTCCCCTGGCACGTTTGTCGAGTGTGCACGCTGACATCATGAGTGCACACATCTTGGCTGCGCTCTTTTGACACGCTTCATCGCGGTCACATGACAGGCTCCCTTGCTATATAAAGGAGCCTGTCAGTAGTTCTAGTGTCTGATTATAGGACTCCATAGGTGCTCCTGGGTGCGTTTACTAAGTCTGATCTGTTCCAAGTTCCTGACCTCATCCTGAATAAAGTTTCTGTCTTTCTGCCACCTGCTCTGACCCTGGTTGGTTTTCCCGTTTACGAATCTTTGCTGCCAGCCCTGACCTTGCCTGTTTTTGACCACTCTTTCTCCTACCACTTTGTACCTTTGCTCTGGACCACAGTTCTAAGGGCCACAACCTGGGTTACTTTCCACAGCTAAGCCCTAACCTCCTTGCAGGGGCTCTAGGTGAATACCGGGGGTTATCTTAGACTCCGCACCTTAAGGTCTGTTTGCTAATCTAGTCCAGTATAAGCTGCTTCCTCCTACTTCTCTGTAGTCGATTAACACCAGCCTGACAATACCTTTCTGAATGTTAGGTAACTTATAACCATTTATCTCTAGTTAAAGGGCTCTGAATTTTTTTTTTTTTAAGGGATTCTAATTTTAGCACCCAATAAGCCTAACATAGTGCCTGAGTGGTAAGACGGTATAGTAACACAACTAAACAGAGACTTAGGCCCTTATTCACAAATGTGAAAAGTGAGCCGCGTAGTGTTCAACTCACTTCGCACATTGTATTATGCGCATGCTGATGTCCTGTGCGCGGACATCAGCACGCGCATTAAAGGGATTCCCCTCCCGGCGAGAGCACTCGAGTCTCCTCGCCGGGAGGGGAATCCCTTTAATGCGCATGCTGATGTCCGCGTGCAGGACATCAGCATGCGCATAACACAATGTGCGAAGTGAGTCGAACACTACGCGGCTCACTTTGCACATTTGTGAATAAGGGCCTTAGTTTTTCCAAACAAGCAGAGTTGTTTCTCACTATTCATTTCTGCAGGAAAAAAAAACTGTTTGCTGTGGCAAAGACACAAAGAAAGGGAGTAAAGAAATAAAGTAACCCCTAAGCAGCTCCCCACAAAAAACCTAACACAAACTCAGTAATGTTGAGATCAGGACTCCATAGAGGCCATACCATCTGTTCAGTGCTCCTTGCTTTTTTCTTCATCTAAAATTTTGTAATGACTTTGACCATGTGTTTTCAGTCATAGCTCTGCTGCAGCATGAAGCTGAAAATGATCAAATGTCTCTCTAATATTACTGAAAGATGGATAAGTAACTTGAATTTCTTAGGATTGAGGATCCTATTATTCTAACTAAAACAGCAACTCTGTTTACAAGAAGGCACACCTAAACTTGCATTGAACTTCCATTTTGTCCTTTGTTGCCTGCAGACACTCATACATGTGGCACTCTCTAGCTTATCTGTGTACAAACAGCCTCCTGTTTCAGCCCATATCTTTAGATTTTGGTTTGCTGCCTCACTGCACTTTCTACCATTGTTTAGTATAAAATTCCTTGCATTTTTGTATTTCTTTTGGCTTTGTTTCCACTTCAGAAAAAAATTGCTTCTGGAAGCTACTCATCTATAGAGTTCATTGCTTAGAAGGGTCTACTTGGATTCCAGTGTGTCTGTGAGTTCAGAGCTGATAGTAGCATTGGATTTTTCTTTTTAAAGGAATGATGCATCTCTTGGTTATTCAGTTTTGTTTCTGCTGACACACTAATGCAGAATACATGCATCAACAAAATGTACCTGAAAAATCTAGCGAGCCTAAAACTTATCCACAGTAGTTTTGCATGTACAGTATATATATATATATATATATATATATATATATATATATATATATATAAAATCATAAGTAGATAAGCATTCCAGGGTTTTTATAAAGATGACAAACAAAAATTATTTGTCAATGTTTCACCCTATGTCAGTGGTCTTTATCAAGATTATCTACCCTATTGATTTTTTTTATATATATGTATGTATAATTTTATTTATAAAGCGCCACAAATTTACGCAGCGCTGTACAATTCAACGATTCAAGTACAATACAAACAAGGGAAAAGTGCATTAAGCAATACAAGTAAAATAAAGCAAGGGTACAACAAATTAAGTGCTAGGTAGTGATTGACACAAGTGGTTGGAGGTCCCTGCCCCAAGGAGCTTACAATCTAAGTAATATATATATATATATATATAAAATCAGCACATTCCACATTTTTGAATCATTAAACATGTATTCAAATCTTTCCTCTATAGCACCATACAACAACAATTTAGTCTAAACTAGGCCTTTATCAAGGTGAAGTGTTTGTTAAACAAAGTGAAATATATGGCTTACTCAATTAGTAGAATCCATTTAGTTACATTATCTAACATCACACCCATTAAGCTGTCCCTATGAACAAGCTGTACGTGTCATAAATATTCCATACATTTGTTATATATAGTATATTATATATATATATATATACAGTATATATATATATCCATAAATATAGTAACACAACGTAGCAAGACATTAAAACGGTAATTTATTAGTGTGAATTCACCTAGCATAGTGACTTCACTTCTGTTTGCGTCACTAGGATCAGGAAGATGCGAATTCACTTCTTATTCCCTTCACAGCAGACAGCACCAGACTCCTTTGCATGTTGAATTTCCAAATTAACTGTGTATGCGCACGCAAATTGATGCGAAGAGCTCTGAAAGTAAGCGACTGACATACGTGTCAGAATTGGTCGGAAATTCATGACATCACAGAGTTTGTTGAATAAGCGGGGTTGGAGAACTTGCGAAAGGACATGAATTTTTTCTTAGTATTTATAAATTTTATTGAATTTTTCAGGGTAAAAGGCAAAGAATTTACAGGCGTAAGCTAAAAGTTCGGTCTGTCCTAACATAAGTGTACAGTACATGGTAAACAGCAGAGAAAAGTTGCTAAAAATGAGCTTGTTAAAAAACCCTTTCCTGCTGAAACTTAAAGTACACCTGTCACCTCAAAACACTAATACTAATTTAGATTGTACTAATGAAATACATTTTTTTTTAAATATATATATTGTAGTTTTTTTAAAAAAAATGTACCTTTAAACAGCATTTCTCTCTGTCATCTTCCCTGTCAGCCTGACTTCTCTTTCTCTAATCGGGTTGGAAGGGCTAAATGATGATTGACATAATAGCTCTTCCAAACAGATCCCTGCTAGCTCGTGATTCAAGGGATCTGATTGGGGGAGCTACAATGTCAATCATCATTTAGCCCCACCCACCCGAAACTTGGGAAAGAAAAGGAAGGCTGACAGGGAAGATGACAGAGAGAAATGCTGTTTAAAGGTACATTTGTTTAAATAAATATACAGTATATTTACTAAAATGTTTATTTAATTAATACCACCTAAATTAGTATTAGTTTTGAGGTGACAGGTGCACTTTAATACATTTATATACAGTATACATAGGTATATAGTAGGTGTAAAATGAAACATTTCTCCTAACTAATGGATTCTCAAAACTGGAAGTATGACATGCATCGGGGTAATTCAGCAAAGTGCGAACTCACCTCACGATCCTTTAATTCACCTCAGCAAAATTGTTACGCGCTCGCTTCTCTCCTACACGCGGACATCACCGAACGCTTTAAAGGTATTCCAGACTTGGCGAGGCGACTCAAGTAGTCGCGAGGTGAGGTGAATCTTGAGGATTCGACTCCAGTACCTTTAAAGCGTTCGGTGATGTCCTCATGTAGGAGAGAAGCGAGCGCATAACAATTTTGTTGAGGTGAATTGAAGGATTGCGAGGTGAGTTTGCACTCTGCTAAATTACCCCCCTAGTGCTGGTGTGTCAGAACTGCTCATTGTTATCCTAAGCAACTACAAGGAGCAGATGAGTTTGGAGTAGGGATAGAAGTACTTGGAAAAACATATCTTTCTAGTTTACTTTCATTTCTGCCACAGTACACACACATTTCTGATGACTCTTCATATTTCTCTTTGACTAATTCATAAAGTACACATGAAACTAGAGATAAATGAAATGATTCAGAAAGTTCTGAAATTAGTGCACTGTGGAGTTTCAACATACCTAATCATTCGTGAAAGTAAGTTTACAACATTTATTTTAGAAAGTTCTAGTGAAGCTGTTTAAAATAGTCATTTTGATGAGTTTGGGAGTATTTGAAGCATTTCAATGTGTTTTTAATTGGCATTTAGAAATTTTTGCCACAACCACAAGCAATTTGCTGATTTTTAAGTTAAACCATGTACAAAACTATACATACTTTAATATTTCTCATCATAGGGAAAATGATACAGACTCATTACATGCCTATCATGATTTTATCTTTGCATAATACATTTTGAATTTTAATAAAAGAATCTCAGTCTGTTTACAGAGTATTTTGTAAGGTTTTGTTAAAGAGATATCATTATCCATACATGTTTTTTGTGTCTTAAAGGGGATCTGAAGGTTGGCATCCAAAATATTTTAGGCTAAAATAAACATTCCAAATTAGGTAATAATAACTAAATAATCAGATGATGCTTTACATAGCATTATATATTTTGATATAAAAAGAATGTCCCACCCACCTTAAAACTTGTGTTTTTCTCTCTCCTTGGTAATGGGCCACATGATGGTGATGCACACACAGGAAGTGCATCACCATCATTGCCGTGCCCACCCTCCCTCCAGACTGTCAAAACAAAGGTGACTATTTGTTCAAAAGTGACAATGCCGACAGCGACTAAGTTACAACATAAACTAGGGACAAGGTGCCATAGAAATAGATGTATTATTCATTTATATACAGTTAGTGGGACATGGCAAGGATGATGACAATGCACTTCAATGGGGGAATTCACTTCAATTGGCATGACTTTGCATCCTACTTCTATTCGAATGACTATGGCACTGTAAGGATCAATACTTACCCGCTCGGTCCGCTCCAGCATCGGGCATCGCGGCGCCGCGGGTCTTCCGGGTTGCGGCCACCGCGCATGCACACTGATGTCACATTGCGCATGTCGCGGCGGCGCCCTTTTTGAAACGCCAGGTGCGATCATCTGACAGGCTCCTTGGCTATATAAGGGAGCCTGTCAGAGAGGTCCGGCACCTGATTATAGGTTCGCCCTTATTAAGTACTGTCAATAGTATTCTGCCTTGCTATAGTATCCTGCCTTGCTACAGTATCCTGCCTTGCTACAGTATCCTGCCTTGCTACAGTATCCTGCCTTGCTACAGCCATTGGTATCCTGCCTTGCTACCGCCATTGCTTCAGTTCTGCTTGCCTGGTCCCCCTGCCTGTTTGACTCATCTGGAAAAGAGTTCCATGGTCTTGTTCTTGCACTCAGTCCTAGGGGCCGCGACCTGGGTTCCCTCCGCAGCGAAGTCCTAACCTCCTTGCGGGGGCTCTAGGCGAATACCGGGGGTTCCTTAGATTCCGCGCCCTAGCGTCTGTTTGTTTTTTCAGGATTACGGCTGCTACCTCCTTCTCCTAACAGTACACCCTTCAATCCTAACATTATAATCAGGCCATGGAGCGTACTGAGGCAGCAGTTAAGACTTCTCCTGAAGAGATGCTGTTAAACCTCGCACGGCGCATGGAAACATACAAATCGCAGCAAGGTCGTATGGCTAATATGTTAGAATCCTTTGAGTCTCAACAAGGCCGCATGGCGCAAATGCTGGACGCCATTTCAATTCGTCTTCAGAATCCCAGTGGGTTTGTCTCTGCCCCGGTTGCCGCTGCAGTCTCTCCTGATCAAGATTGCAAGAATCTCCGGCTTTCCTCACCTCCCAGATTTTCTGGCAATCCGGAAGCTTGCCGTGGCTTTCTAAATCATTGTAAAGTACACTTTGAGTTGCTTCCTCATCAATTTCCTACTGAGAGGGCTAAAGTGGGATTTATTTTTTCCTTACTTGATGGTGCCGCTTTGGATTGGGCTTCTCCGTTATGGGAACAGAATGATCCCATCACCTCTGATTCTACCGCATTCATAGAAGCCTTTCGTCTGGTGTTTGACGTTTCAGGTCGAGCTCCTGCAGCTTCATCACGTCTATTACAGATTCAACAGGGCCATCGACCGGCGGCCCATTATGCTATAGAATTTCGTACTCTCGCAGCAGAGGCTGGTTGGGATAACAGAGCCAAAGTATCTGTATACTGGCAGGGCCTTTTGGAGAAGTTGAAAGATGATCTTGCTTCCCGAGACCTTCCCACGCAATTGGAAGAGATGATTGCCCTGAGCATTCGTGTGGACAACAGGATGCGTGAACGCCAGTGAGAGAGAAGGTGTCCCCAGGATCGTTCTCTGGCTAGTTCTTCTCCTCCTATTCCTCTTGCTTCCTTCAGTTCTGAGGAACCCATGCTAATCGGGTCTACACGTCTCTCCGCAGAAGAACGTTCTCGTCGCAGAACATCCGGTTTATGCCTGTATTGTGGTGAAAAAGGTCATTTGGTGAGAAATTGTCCTACCAAGCCGAGAAACTCCAAGACCTAGGTATACTGGGAGGGAGGCGCCTAGGTCCAGTCCAGTCTTTTCCCTCAGCTAATTCCCATCGTTGCATACTTCCTGTAACTCTTTTGCCTTCCGTTTCTCCCATTCAGACCTTTGCCTTTCTGGATTCCGGTGCAACTGGAAACTTTATGGATTTATCCTTTGCCAAGAAACATCATATTCCCATGTTCCAGTTGTCTACTCCTTTCCGAGTTTTTTCTGTGGACGACAGACCCCTCACGGAAGATTTAATTTTTTTTTCCACCCAAGTAATAAAGTTTTTTGTTTCGAATGTGCATTCTGAACAACTTTCTTTCCTGTTAATAAATGCTCCTTCTACACCAGTCATTTTAGGTCTTCCTTGGTTACGTTTACATAACCCCTTTGTAGATTGGTCAAACAATCCGATTGTTTCCTGGTCTTCCAGATGTAAGTGGTCATGTTGTTCTTCTACTCCCTCGATATCCATTGGCACCACCACTC